>JANAVB010005999.1:8235611-8438111 GCA_029216955.1 Iris pallida | reverse complement strand
CTCTGAGGGGGGTCGCTGTACGAGGGCGACGACGTCTGGTCGGAGGGGGAAAAGGAGAAGGAGGAGGAGGGGGCCGACTTCTGGTCGGAGGGGGGAGGAGGAGGAGGGGGGCCGACTTCTGGTCGAAGGGGGAGAAGGAGGAGGAGTGGTGATCCTTGGAGGAGGAGGAGGAGGAGGAGGTGATCGGTGGAGGAGGATGAGAACTGGCCGGAGGAGGAGGAGGAGTACTTGGCCAAGGAGGAGGAAGGGGGCGGCTTCTGGTATGAGGAGGAGGAGGTCGCCGGAGACTTTGGGGGTTGGAGGGGTCGGGGTCGCAGAGGCTTTGAGGGGGGAATGGATTTTGGATGAAAATTTGAGAATAAGAAAGAAAGGGTTATTGTTTCACTTTTACTCATGGCCAGCGACAAAATTTTCCATCGCTAATCGGTCGATATATATATATATATATATAGCGGCGTACTAGTGACGGAAATAGTGATGTAAATATATACTATATTTTACATAAAATATCAATAGCTAGTCAGTTGCTATTCCACCACTACTTAGCAACTTTTTTACTTTCATCATTAAGATCAGTCGCTAATTAACAATATTTTGTAGTAAGAGAAGAAGAATGAGAGAGAGAGAGCAAGAGATTGATCAAGAGAGAGTGAAGAGAGAAAGGGTGTTCGAGAGAGGGAAGCTGCTCACTGCGGAACGGAGCGCGACTCATCGTCAGCGGCTGCTCACGGTGGACGGGAGTTGTATGGATCTGGGCGCTCGGAGCTCGTCGAGGCGTCAGAAAGCATAGGGTCAGGGGTTGTTGACCTCTTGGCGGGTGGAACGTGAGTAGATTCGGGTCAGTCGACAACGATAGGTTGGACAAACGACAATTGTGAGGAGGAAAGGGACTCAACGTGGTATAGGCGATTGGCTGGATCAGGGGAGGTAGTGACTGCGGTGGTGTTGGTGGTGTTGGTGGTGGTTGGTGGTGTTGTCCTTGATAATGGTGGTGGCGTTGCAGATGGTGGCGTTGGTGTGGTGACTGTAGGAGGTCATGGGGATAGGGTGGTGATGGGGTCAAGGAGGCGGTGGTAGAGGGGTGGTAGTATGGAGATGTGGGTTGGCTGGAGGTAGCGGATGGCCGACTGGCAGGACTGGGGATTGGTTGGATCTGTGTGTAATTTGTGTATGACTTTTTTTTTGTAAATAAGTGATGGGGAATGTCCTCATTTATAGAATTTGAGTACTTGTGAGGCAAGCATGTGTCATGTGTTACTATTGTAATTATTGGGAAAATTAGGGGACATGGGGAGGAGTGTGGCACTGTCGAGAGGGTTTTAGGAAATTGATACTTAAATCACATGGTTTATTAGTCATGGCTAACTAACTAACTTCAGTTAATTAGTTAACGATTAATTAGTAATAGCTTAATATTACTAACCAATTAATTACAATAAAACCTTTAGGTATTTTTGGAAAGAAAATTAATTCACACTCTAGAAAATTTGGAAAATTTTTATTTTGCAGCAGAAAAATTTAGGAAATAAATTTCAAGGAGTTACATTTTGAAATTTGGGATTTGTACAGGAGAGAAATATTTATCAATGGTGGGATTGATTAATTCATTGAAACTAGTGACGTCTGTCAATGAATTGGTGGCATGTAGAGACGTTTAAGCCTCGTTTGGTTCGCGGAATAGAAGAAAAATAAAATTAATTTTTTGGCATTTTTTTTCTTTTGAAAAGTTGTAATTTTTATTGATTTTTTTCGATGTTTGAAAATACGAAAAAATTTGGAAAGAAAAATGAATATTTCAATGTGGAAAAATAATTTCTTACTTGGATGGATGAAATTATTTTTTTTCTAATTTTTCTTCAATTGAAAATCACTTTTCTTTCCTCCTCAATTCTCTTGGCATCCAAACATAGAAAAATAATCACTTTTATTTTGCAACTCAGTGATTTCGCGAACCAAATGTGGCCTTAGGGCCTAGCATGACATCTGCGATTAGACTACGTTTTGATTTTCTAATACGTAACACAAATAGCGACGTTTACTAGTGATGCATTGGCGACTCTTACGTCTAATCAGCGACGTATAATTGCTGGATGTGGGATTTGATACTTGTTCACTGGTAAATTTCCTTATTGTACCTACTACTTGGACTAACAAATCATATGTATATAAATAAAAAAAATAAAAAAATAAGATATTGATATACAGACATAAAAATTGTCATAAAATGGAATAGTAGAATCAGATTATATATTAATGTACTAACCTCAACAACGAATAGAAGAAGAGAAAATGTTTGGAATGAAGTACTGTATACGTGGTCTTTTTTTTTTCTCATAGAAGAGTCGGTAGCAGAACATACTGATACACTACCGCTGTGTTTGATTGAGCTTTTTTTTTTCAATGAAAAATATTTATATCACAAATTTTCCACCAATTTTAGTATTTGATAGCTTATATTTTTTATGGAATTATTTTTCAAAAAACAATCATTTTCCATATTTTTATCTAAAATGGTGAAAAATGAAACTTGTTCAACCCATAGGAAAATATCATTTTTCTTGAGAAATAACTATTTTTTTGGGAAAATAATAGCAATCAAACACCCAAATTAAATTTTTTATTAAATTTTTTTAAAATTTCATAGATTTTTTTCTAGAAAAATAATTCCATGTAATTAATTTTTTTTCCACATATTTTTCACCTTGAATCAAGCGCACACTAGGTGTGTTTGATTGCAAGGTGGAAAATCTGTGGAAAAGAAATTAATTACTTTCCTAGGAATTTTTTTTATGGAATTTAAAAAAAATTATAAAAAACTTAATTTGGTGTTTGATTGTCATTATCTTCCACGAAAAATAGTTATTTTTCGTTGAAAATGATATTTTCCTATAGGTTGGACAAATTTTATTTTCCATCATTTTAGAAAAAAAAATATGAAAAATGGTAGTTATTTGGAAAATAATTCCGTGGAAAATATAAGTTATCAAACACTATAATTGTGAAAAATTTGTGATGGAAATATTTTTGATGGAAAAAAAAAGTCGAATCAAGCACAGCCGTAACATAATAATAACAGAAGAACCTCTAATTAAAGCAAGTGAAAGATACCGAGTGAAAGGAACGGGCTAATTTTTTTCCATAACAATTTACAAATCTGGATAGTCTCCAAACTGCAACAAACTGCTTACATATGTTAGGTAGCACCATAATTAAGGAGCATCAAGAGCATATTGCACACAACATAACAAAACATAACAAGACAAGACAAGACTAAATCTAGTCCTTCCTCGGCCTAACGATGGCCATGAGTGGCGTCGCCATGACCACAGTGAACTCGAGCTTGGCCCCAAAGTCCAGCGCCGGCCGAGACGGGTGCAGCCGCCACTCGAACGCCTGCACCATCCTGGCCAGCATGAGCGTGATGTGCGTAGTCCCCATGCTCAGCCCCGGACATATCCTCCTCCCGGCCCCGAACGGGATCATCCGGATGCCAGTCACGCCCGTCATGTCTGCCTTCTCCCCGCCCGTTATAAACCTCTCCGGGTCGAACCTCGCCGGGTTCGACCACAGCTTCGGGTCCTCCGATATGGTGGGGAGGTACAGCTCCAGGTTCGCCCCCGCCGGGATGTCGAACCCGCCCAGCTTCGCGCCCTCCTCGACCGCAGCATGCGTCAGCGAGAAGTAGGTAGGGGGGTGCATTCTCAGCAGCTCCTTCACAAACGCCTGCAGGTACACCATCTTGTCGGTGTCCTTCTCTTCCACCGTCCTCTCTCCACACACCGCCATGATCTCCTCGTACAGCCTCGACTGCGTCGCCGGGTTCTCGATAAGCCGCGCGACGGCCCACTCGATTGCGGTGGCGGTGGTGTCGGTCCCGCCGTTGATGAACTCGGAGCACAGCGTGACCAGCTCGGCGTCGGTCAGGGGGGCGGAGGAGTTCCTGCCTTCGACCTTGAGGTCGAAGAGTGAGTCGAGGTAGGAGTAGGGCGCAGCGCCCGGGTCGAGGTCACGGTTCCGGAGTATCGACCGGCGCTTCTCGATTAGTGGGATTATGGTCTGGATCTGTTCCTTCCTGACTTCCATTGCTTGCTTCATTTGCTTCAGGAAGAAGGGTCTGAGGAGGGGGAGGTAGTCGTCCATCCTCGGAGACAGGGTTATGAGCACCTTCTTCATCACCTGCATACATGCATGCATGCAAATATAGAGAGAGGGAGAGCGCGCTAAGAAGCACCGATACTCTAAAACAGATATTGTGTTGTGTCGGAAACGTAATAATATTTTTATTGATACTTACTGTGATAATTATGTGTTGTAAAAAAAAAACTTTTAATTTTTTTAGGTTATGTTAAAATGTACTCTAAGGACACACACGATTTTTTTGAAAGGAACTGAATTGTTTATTTATTAGCAGAGTTCATATGAGAAACAAAGCTCGTAACCTCATCAGCAAGGAGGTTACTAATACATGTCGGGGCAGAGAATACCTATGTAAAATACCGCAAGGAGAGTACATATGTAAAATACATATTTATTGATGTTTATCATGTATGTGTTCTTAGAATACATGTTAACATAATTTTTTTTTTTAATTATGACACTTATTTAGATGACAAGTTATCCTTTGGAAAGTAGAGCAAAAAATTAAATTTCAAGTATGCACAAACATGCTGTATATATATACTAATATATAATTTAAATATCATAATATTAATAATTTTTTGGTATTTTATTTTCTTACCTAAAAATATTATTATGTATGAATAAAAAAACACTCGCTTATCTAATTAATTCAAACTTGTAACCGATTCTAGCTAAGTATGTTTTTATTTTCAATGCCGGTCGTACCATTCAGGACTTTGTAAATGATGTATTGTATGTATTTTGAGTCCATTTTCTTTAATATTTACACACATCCAACCTCCTCCAGTTCAATTCGGAGACCGTCTGTCTAACTAGACAGTGCTGACCACAAAAGCCAGCCAAGCTCCCTAAGTAAATATGTTATACCTTAAAAACAACATTGGAAGATCGCGTGTATATTTTTTTTTTTTTTTTTTGGAAGATCGCGTGTATATACCTGATCAACTTTGATAATGCTCTCCTCATCAAGATGGACTCCGAAACACATTGCAAGAAGTATGTAAAATACCGCGAAGCGAGCATTGCTGAGCACCCACACTGTGCCGTCATTGGCCGCCGCCTCGGCCCGCAGGCGGCCAACGAAGCGGTCCATCGCCAGCTGCCGCACGGGGCTGAACTCCCTGAGCCTCGCCGCGCTCAGCATCCCGTGCACCATGTTCCTCCGCAGCGCCCGCCACTCGGGCCCGTAGAGCGCCGAGTTCACCGTGAACTTGTCGCAGCTGAAGACGGCCCTCGTGGGGTTCTCGGCGGGGCGGTCGGCGAAGAGCTGGCCCTTGGTGATCAACGCCTCGTGGGCGAGCTCCGCGCTGGAGACCACGATGAGGGTCCTCGCGCCCATGCGGAGCGTGAATATGGAGCCGTACACGTCGGCGAGCTCGCGGACGTAGTGGATGAAGGGCTTGTTGGAGGAGGCCACTTGGAAGAGGTTGCCGACGACGGGCCAGCCGGGTGGGCCCGGGGGGAGGTTGAGGGGTTTTCTGTGGCCGCTGTTGTTATTCTTCTTGTTTTTTTTCTTGTTTTTGTTGGTAAAGAGGAAGAGGGTAAGGAGGAGGGAGAACAAGAGAGCAATGGTTGGGAAGAGGAGAGGGGAGGCCATGCTGGTGATGTGATGTGGAGATAAAGCTAGGGAGAGAGAGGAGATATATATGTGGGAGTTGGAGGAACTACTTTGGTGGTTAGTTAATGTGCTTCTGTAATCCAACGCATGCACATGATCGTATGTGTGTAGTTTGCTAGTTGACAAAAGTAGCAGCGTTACATAAGCAGGTAACAGGTGAACAAAGGTTAGGTTGTATATATATTTATAGCCTTTCATTCTTTTACAAAACAAAAAAAAAAAAAAAAAAAAAATGCTATTTGGCTTCCAAATTTTTTGAATAATACCATCTTTTATTATATAACATATAATATAGCTAATGACATAACAATTGACATGACAAAATTAGACATTAAAACTAATATTAAAATTAATATTAATATCAAATTGACATGAACATTAAAATTAACATTAACATTAACATTAATATTAAAATTAGTATTAACAATAAAATAATATTAACATTAAATTAAAATTAGCATTAAAATTAACATTAAAGTTAATATTAAAATTAAAATTAATATCAAATTAACATGAATATTAATATTAATATTAATATTGATATTAATATTAATATTGATATTAATATTAATATTAACATTAATTAACATCAACATTAATTTTAACATTAAAATTAATACTAACAATAAATTAAAATTAGCATTAGACTTAACATTAATATTAACAAAAAAAAAATTTTGGTTAATTAATTTTTGGGTTAAAACATGTGACATCTGCCATGTCACGTGACATGTCAGATACCCCATAATAGAAGATGACATCACCCAAAAATTTTGCGAGCAAAATAGCATAATTATTTACGAAGTAGGAGAAAACGACAATTTTTTTAATAAATCCAAGAACACTCCGATAGGGAGTCCGGTGGAAATATGAAGTATTTTGCTTCTTTTGTTTTTTGAGGGGAGGGGGGTTGTTTAATTTTGGGTAATTGGTTTTGTTGCTTTTGGTTTTTTTTCTTTTTCTATTTTGGTTTAATTGGTTTAGTTAATTGGTTGGTTGAGATTGGATTTGACATTGAGTTTGGTTTTATATATATATATATACACACACACCCACACGACGGAAATGAAGTATTTTGTTTTTTGGTGGGGGGCTAATTTTGGGTAATTGGTTTTGTTGCTTTTGGTTTTTTCTGTTTTGGTTTAATTGGTTTAGTTAATTTGGTTGGTTGAGACTGGATTTGGCATTGAGTTCGGTTTTATATATATATATATATATATATATATATATATATATATATATATATATATATATATATATATATAGTGTCGAACGTTTCTACTAGAAATCAATCTGCTGACCACTTGGGCCGCATGCCTCACCACTACCATTAGACCAGGGATCATTGGCATATATATATGTGTGTGTGTGTGTGTGTGTGTGTGTGTTTTCATCTATCTTTCCAGCATGGCACCCGTGACCAGAACCCGTCGTCTGAGAGCAGCTGCAGTTTCGAAGATGACTGAGGGCGTACTTCCACCTCCTACAGCTCAGGAGGTAGTGACCCCTCCCACTGACCAGGGGGTAGTTGCACTTCCTACCATTGAGGAGGTGGTAGCAGCTAGCCTTACCAGAGAGTCCTCCTCCACCTCATGCCATTCAGGAGATGGCTGCAGCTTCTTCTGAGACCGAGAGTCTTCCTCCGCCTCCTCCTCTGCCTCGTGGAGTGGTACCTCCATACCATATTCTCAGGAGGCTTGTCCGCTGATAGGGCTCAGATATTTGGACTCCTCCGGGACGTGTTTGAGAGAGAGGGTTCAGACCAAGATCTTGAGAAAGCAGAGTCAGAGGATCCAACAGTTGTGGGACCTAGTGCATTCTAGAGGAGGAGTGCCTAGTCCCAAGAGAGTGAGGAGGAGCATCCACCCTGGGCCTCCGAAGAAACCTTTAGCCTATGTCCTATATCCCAGTTTGGATTCCGGCTCAGCAGAGGCCAGTTGAGCGGATGCCTACCTGCTCATTCTGTAAGAAGTTGGGGCATGTATGGGATGACAGTAGGAAGAGGAAGAGGTTGTGCCTGTATTGTGGGTCAGTTGTGTAGAACCCTAGAGGGGGGGGGGGGTGAATAGGGAAATTAAAATTAAACTATAACAAATGATGCAATAAAAGCAATTAAGAGTAAAGAGTAGAAAGATCAAGCGCAAACACAAGGATGTATCCTGGTATCCTCTTTTGAGGCAATCCAGTCCCGGAACTCTCTCCGGCTTTAATCCACTATTATGCAAATAGTACACACGAGTTTGGATCCGAAGAACTCGCCAACTTCAACACGAGTTTGGATCCGAAGAACTCGCCAACTTCTACACACGAGTTTTCTTACGAAGGCTCGCCAACTTCAAGGAAAGGATGCTTTGATCTTCTAAACACTTGAAGATCGAAAGTAAAAGCTCTTGAGACACTCTAGCACTTTGGGTTGGATGACAATTGAAGATTAGGTAGAGTAGTAATAGTGAAGCTCTTTGGTGGTTGAGAAAATTTAAAGCTTGGAAGAGATAGCCTTTAAGAGGAGAGACAAAGCCTCTTTTATACAAATCCAACATCATAAAGGCAATACAGCCGTCGAGCGGATTATCTGCCAGATTTCTGCAGAAATCCGTCGGATTATCCGTTCAACAGTAACGGTCATAAAAAGAGCCGTTGGATGCATTAAATGCATTTGTCAGATGCCATTGGATTTGAATTTCAAGTTGCAAAAAGGTCAGGCGGATTATTCGTCGGATTTCAGCGAAATTCCGACGGATGATCCGAACTGTGGTCTCACAAACTTGCTGTGAGGGGTTCGGATGATCCGCGGATTTCTGCGGATTTTCGTCGGATTATCCGAACTTCTCCTCACATACTTGCTGTGAGGGGTTCGGATGATCCGTCGGATTTCCGCGGATTTCCGTCGGATTATCCGAACTTCTCCTCACATACTTGCTGTGAGGGGTTCGGATGATCCGTCGGATTTCTGCGGATTTCCGTCGGATTATCCGAACTTCTCCTCACATACTTGCTGTGAGTGGTCGGATAATCCGGCGGATTTATCCGGAAATCCGTCGGATTTTCCGTCTCCTCTGAATGACTTCTTCACCATTTCTATCTTTATAAATGTCATCTTAGCAAAGTATGTACATGGATTCCTAGTAGAATACAGACTCTAAAAGAGTAGGAAGCGCCATCTTCTATGTAGACTTTAAGCAGGCTTCATAGTCTTTGGCAAAGCTGATAAAGGAGATATCCAGAGCTCCATGGTCTTTGATTAACTTCATTGAAAGGAGAACCCTTCCTTCTATTCTTTCCTGAGAGAAAAACAAACTAACGACGTACAAGGGTTATTGTGAACAATTAATCAAAATCGATGTGCCAACAAACTCCCCCATTTTGATAATTGACAAATAATAAGAATGTAAATAGCTCCCCCGTAATAAAGGAATCTCCCCCTCAATACCTCAATAGCCTCAATATGATTTCTCCCCCTTTGTCAGTTAATCAAAGATGGAGAGAGAAACAGAAAAGAAACATGTAATTGAACATTAAAACATACTAAAACTTCATTTCATAAGAGAAGAAACAGGGGTACAAACAACGAGGCTATAAAAGCCCAACAGAGCACATAACTAAAAGCAGATTTTTAAAAGCCCCGTAGGACCACACAAAACACAAACTCAAAGTCCCCGAAGGACCACACAAGACAACACTAAAAAGCAAGGCATCATCAACTGTCAGGCGCCTGAGACGGGCCGGCCTTCTGATCCTCATCATCCCCGGTAGCAGAGGTGAAGGCGCCATAAGGATCGACGCCATCCGGGTACATGAAGCCATACACGTTCGGATCAGTGAAGCGAGGCCCCGGAAAGTCGGGATGAGGAGTATTAGGATTGAGAAAGGGAGTGTGCTCCTCAAACATACGCTGTATGTAGTACGCCTGGTCCATGAAGCCATGGTGGATAATAGTGCCAAGTCCCCGAGTGTTGGCCTGAAGACGCTCATGGGTAGAGAGAGAGAGATCGGCAAACTTGCGATCAATGTAGCGGCGCACGTCATGAGTGAGGATAGTCGCCGGAGGAGATGCAGGGCCACCAGCAACAGCAGCAGGAGCAGGAGTAGGGGCAACAGTAGGAGCCGCACGACCACGTCCCTTGGATTTTGCAAGAGGGGTGGGACGAGGATCGCCAACCGGACAATGAGTCAAGTCGACACCATTTGCTTCAAGGATCATGGTGATGTACATACCGAAGAGTAGGGAACGATGAGGGGATTCCCTAATAAGCATCATGGTGTAGATGATGGACTTGGATAGTGAAAAGGGTTGGCGTGCTACCAGATAATACATGCAGATAAGCTCCTCAGCGGTCAGGCTGTCCATATTCCCAGACTTCGGGGTGAGAGTATGGCACAGGATACGATGCATGTCATGGAAGAAGAGACTCAGATCCTTGTCCTCCGGTCGCTGAACGAGGGATCCGCCACAGATGTTAAAAAGGAACTCTTCATAACTCATGTCGGAAGAGAAGGAGATGTGGTCGATGGTGCCGGGAAGGGAGCGATGGACCTGGCGTTCATCGAGACCAAGGATGGTGGCCAAGGAAGCGGCAGTGACAATGATCTTTACGCCACCAACCTTTGTCTCGAACTCCGGACCTTCCTTGGCGGAAACGAGATTGCAGTAGAACATGCGGATAGCATGTGGATAGAAGTCGACCTGACGCTCAAGGAGGGCGTCGATGCGGGAGAAGCGAAAGTAGTCGCGGTGGTCCTTGAAGTTGAGCCAAGAAATAGGTTTCCCGGAGCAGACAGGAGCTTTATGGTAGAACGAAAACCATTCCCGGGAGTGGAAAGCAGATTTGAAGATGAGAGGGTTGTGGCCTTGCGTGGGAGGAGGAACAAACATAGCGAGGGTAGGAGGCTGAGTGGAGGAGGAGCTTCCGTCATGGCGTTGTCGTTTGGTGTGAGAAGCCATGGAGGAAGAGAGAGTGAGTTAGAGATGTTTGGAGAAGAATGGAGGAAAGGAAAGAGAGGGGATGAAGTTTGTAATGGGTGGAGAGGTGTTAATGAAGGGGTGTAATGGTTGGGAACGGATAGAGAGGAATGGGATCGGATAAAGAGGAAGGGAGGTGAAGAGAAAGCAGCGGACGCTTCGGTTACTGCGCCTGTACCGCGAAAACAAAAAAATCCGACGGATTTCAACGGAAATCCGGCAGAAAATTCGGATGAAGATAAGAACGAATTCAAAGCGGGTAGGTGAAGGGTCATGTCTAATAAATGCCATAGCCGGGTTTGGCGGAGAACCATAAATGCGGAAAATCTGTCGGATTTCTGCGGAAATCCGTCGGATTTCCCGAACTTGTGCAAGAAAAGCTGCTGGAAATGAACGAAAAATCCGACGGATCTGAGCGGAAATCCTCCGAAAAATCCGAGAAAGATAGAAAAGTTTCAAATAGAGATATCGAGGAGTCCGATTTCTCGACAAATAAAAGTGAAACGATCTTCAGAGAGAGGTTTGGTAAAAATATCAGCAAGTTGATGAGTGGTGTCAATGAATTCAAGACAAATGTCACCCTTCAGTTGATGATCCCGTAGAAAGTGATGTCTTATCTCAATGTGTTTAGTGCGAGAGTGGCAAATAGGATTCTTCGTGAGATTAATGGAGCTAGTATTATCACATTTAATAGGGATGCATGAGGAAGAAATACCATAATCTACTAGTGTTTGTGTCATCCAAAGAATTTGTGCACAACAACACCCTGCCGCTATGTATTCAGCTTCGGTGGTAGAAAGAGCGACAGAGTTTTGTTTCTTACTAAACCATGATATCAAGGATTTTCCCAAGAAGTGACATGTGCCGCTAGTGCTTTTTCGGTCAAGTTTGCACCCGGCAAAATCTGTATCCGAGAAATCGCGAAGCTCAAAGGATGAGGATTTTGGATACCATAGCCCCAAGTTAATGGTGCCCTTGAGATACCGAAAAATGCATTTTACGGCACATAAGTGAGACTCTTTGGGATTTGCTTGATATCGAGCACAAAGACAAACACTAAACATAATGTCGGGACGGCTAGCAGTAAGATAAAGTAAACTACCGATCATACCTCGATACTTACGAATGTCAACGGATGTGCCATTTTCATCGTTGTCAAGCTTTGTCGTTGTTGCCATAGGAGTCCTCATTGATTTGGATGAGTCAAGTTCAAAGCGTTTGAGGAGATCCTTTGTGTATTTTGCTTGATTGATGAATGTTCCTTTGGGTCCTTGCTTGATTTGTAAGCCCAAAAAGAATGAAAGTTCACCCATCATGCTCATTTCAAATTCTTCCTGCATAACTTTAGCAAATTTTACGCAAAGTGTATTGTTAGTAGAACCAAAAATAATGTCATCGACATAAATTTGAACCAATAAAAGTGTGCCATTATGGGATTTGATAAAAAGTGTTGTGTCGACTTTCCCTTTTGAAAAATTGTGAGAAATAAGAAAGGAGCTTAGGCGCTCATACCAAGCACGAGGAGCTTGTTTGAGGCCATAAAGAGCTTTGTGAAGTTTGAACACGTGATTAGGAAATTGAAAATCTTCAAAGCCGGGAGGTTGTTTAACATAAACTTCCTCTTTAATAATACTATTTAGAAAAGCACTCTTAACATCCATTTGAAAGAGCTTAAAGTCATTAAAACAAGCAAAAGCGTAAAGCATACGAATGGACTCAAGACGTGCAACCGGAGCATAGGTTTCGTCGTAGTCAATGCCTTCCTCTTGGTTATAGCCTTGAGCAACCAATCGGGCTTTGTTACGAGTCACTAGCCCATCTTCATTAAGCTTGTTGCGAAACACCCATTTAGTTCCAATAATGGGATGATTGCTAGGTTTTGGGACAAGTTCCCAAACCTTGCTTCGCTCAAATTGATTTAGCTCCTCTTGCATAGCCATCATCCAAAATTCATCAAGAAAAGCATCATTAATATTTTTAGGCTCTATTTGAGAGATAAAAGCCACATTGGCACAAAGATCACGAGTGGCGGATCTTGTGCTAACACTGGAGGAAGGATCCCCAATGATAAGCTCCTTAGGATGATTGGTGACAAATCTCCATTCTCTTGGGAGATCCTTTTGAGGAGGCTCGAGAGGAGGAGACTCTTTTGATGGGGTCACAACTTCATTGTTAGATGAAGAAGGACGGTCCTCAATAGAGGAGTTCTCCAACCTAAACGAGATGTCATCAATATCCTCGGAAGAGGAGAATGTAGAAGAGTTGAGTTCATTAAAAGAGACATTGATTGACTCTTCGACAACAAGACTCCTTTTGTTGAAAACACGAAAACCTTTACTATGAGTAGAGTAACCAAGGAATATTCCTTCATAGGCTTTTTCTTCAAATTTGCCTAGGTTATCCTTGGTATTCAAAATAAAACAATTGCAACCAAAAACTTTGAAATATTCAATAGAAGGAATTTTGTTGAACCAAAGCTCATACAGAGTCTTCTTAGTAATAGGTCTAATTAAGACCCTATTAATAACATGACATGCCGTATTAACGGCTTCCGCCCAAAAATATTGGGGGAGCTTATATTGATTTAACATCACCCGGGCCATATCGCCAAGGGTTCGATTCTTTCTCTCCACAACACCATTTTGTTGAGGAGTACGAGGACAAGCAAAATCATGTCCAAAACCACTCTTTTCACAAAATCTTTTGAAATCAACATTATCAAATTCTTCTCCATGATCACTCCTAATTTTGTTGATAGAAAAACCTTTCTCATTTTGAACACGTTTACAAAAAGCAACAAATTCACGAAAAGTATCACTTTTACAAGCAAGAAAAATAACCCAAGTAAATCTCGAAAAATCATCAACTAAAACAAAAGCATAAAGTTTGCCACCAAGGCTAGCAACTCTACTAGGCCCAAAGAGATCCATATGAATAAGTTGGAGGGGTCTAGTGGTACTCACAGAGTTGATGGATTTGAAAGAAGACTTGGTCAACTTACTTTTCTCACATTCTTCACATACCATATCCTTTTTGAAAGGGATACTAGGAAGTCCTCGTACAAGCTTCTTGGTGGCGAGGCGAGAGATGGTATCCATGTTAGCGTGTCCAAGCCTCATGTGCCAAAGCCAACTCTCATCGTTCTTTGCAACTAGGCACCTGTCATTGTTAGTACCTTCAACAAGATAAAGAACATAAATATTATTTTCCCTAATGCCTTCATATACAATAGTTCCATTGAAGCTATCGGTAATGTAGCATTTGAGTTTAACAAACTTGATATCATAGCCATTATCAGTAAGATGGCTAATACTAAGAAGATTATGCTTGAGATTTGTAACAAGACATACATTATTAATACAAGGATAAGGAGGAGAACCGATATTACCATTTCCAATAATATAACCTGTGAAACCTATAATTTTTAGTTTTTGCATTTTAAATTTCAAATTCTAATTTTAATTGTTAAATAAAATTTGTTAGAATAATGTTAGATATTATTTGAGAATAATTAGTTAATATTGGTAATATTCATTAAATGTAAATAAATTTTTCCAAAAATTTATTAACAAGGAATTTTGATTTTTTTGACCAGACTTGAATCCAATTTGGAACATGAAACATTTCTTAAATTAATTTCAGAGTTTTAAAAAAAATATAAGTTATAATTTTCTAAAGAAATTAGATAATATTTATAGCCCAATTACCTTAAGTTTTAAATTCAAGCCTTTATATTTAAGCCCAAGGCCAAGAATCAATTATTTTCCTTAGGCCCAAGTTCAATGGCTTAAACCCATTAGTTATTGGGTTGAGTTCAAACCCATTAAGCTTATAAGTAACCAAGCTACTCTTTCACACAACCATCTGAACCTTTAGAGAATGGATTCATTCATTCTCTTTGTTGGAGAACCTTTCGGTTCTTCATAACCGAAGAGCCCTTCGGGTTCCAACCTGACGTGAACTCCCGGCAGTCCACCTCCATGGCCGCCGGCCATCAATGGCGTGAAGGCTCTTGGCCTCCCCAAGATGAGTAACCCCCATCTTTTTTTCCCTTTATAAACCCCTCTTCCATCTCCATCTCCATCTCCATCCTAACTTCTTTTCCCCAAATTTCTGAGAAGAATCCCTAGATCTAACCCCTTCCCGGAGTTTCCGAGGGCCGAGCACCTCACCGGCGCCGCCCCGTGGCCGCCGTCAGCCGTCGGCGCCCGACCCCGCGCGATTTCCTGGTCCGTCGACCCCTCCGGCGCACCCCTGACGCCGGAGTTTGTTTCCGGTGACGCCCGTCCATCCCGAGTATTTCTGCAGTCCCGTTCCCGTCGGTTTTCGGTACACTCTGACCCAATATATATATATATTTACTGTCTATGATGAATGCTGGTTCCCGGATCCTTTGGGAGTTCGGTTTTCGACAACGTAATTGTTACATTGCAATTTCGGTTTTTCCGAAGTTCTCGGAAACACTTGTTGTGGTTTTCAGTTCTGGAAAAAATTGGATGTTTTGATCAGAACAAGGTTCTGAGAATTCTCGAGTTTTTCGAGAAGTTTTCAGGAATAATTGGAGATTCAATTTAATGTTGGGTTCTGTTAGGACTTTGGATAGTTATGTTGATTTGTTTTGCTCCTTAGCTTTGTTGGAAATTTTGTTATTAATGGTTGGCTTGGGAAAAATATATTTTGAATAAGAATACATTAGAGTTGAATTTTCTTGGGAAGTTTGGGTTCTGTTGTGTTATCGGATTTCCGATTTGAATTCAGAATTCTGGAATTTTTGGGAAAATATTCTCTATGTGGAAGGTTATGTGAATTTGGGGTTATTTTGCAGGTATCGGACGCATTTCCCAGTTTTTGGGTTGTTCCGAAAATAGAGGGAATGCTGCCGAAATTTTCGGAAATTTAATAAAATGATTTTTAAAATGATTTTGGTATTTTTGGGCGACA
Source organism: Iris pallida (assembly GCA_029216955.1). Lineage (NCBI taxonomy): Eukaryota > Viridiplantae > Streptophyta > Magnoliopsida > Asparagales > Iridaceae > Iris > Iris pallida. The sequence continues at coordinate 8,422,452 of JANAVB010005999.1, read as the reverse complement.
ACCATAATTGGTTACTGGCCCCAACGAAATGCAAATGCACCGGTTCGACCGGACGTTGAGGCAGAGTAGTTGAAAATGAAATTTGGACCAGAGTCTGAGACTTATAATTCTCTTTAAATATTATTTTGTAATTTATTAGTTTTTGTTAAAATTGTAGTTATTTAATTTTGAGACTAACCATATTTTCGTATTATTTCAATTTATGTAAATCGGGTTGTAAGGGCATAAGCCCAATTACTTATTTACTCGTACTGGAAAAATATAATAATTAGGATTTATTTTATTTCTTTTCTGGATGTTGAATAGTGGACTATATATTTATATATTCACATAAATGTTAGGAATTAGTTGATTAATTCATGATTTTCTCACTTATTAAATAAATAATAACTTTATGTATAAAATACAAAGTTTTAACAATTTAAATGATAAATTGCAATTTTTCCAAAAAGAAAGGATTAAATTGATGTTTTCTTATAAATAGTAAATCAATTGATAAATGTGTTCTAACTAGAATGAAAAGGATAAAATTTATTAGGAAAGATAATAGAGATTGTAATTAAGCACGCTTAGTTGGTTGAAGCAGTTTGATAAGTATAGATGCTCCATTTGTAGGATTTCGAAGGCGTAACTAGCATCTTTTCGGAACCTCCATCAACGACCAGTTTAAATCAAGGCAAGTACGGTTGTGTTTAATTGCAGTTTAAATAATATTAGAATTTTGCATGTTAAATACACAACTGTTACACGTACTCTCTCCTAGAGTTATATATTGAATCATTGCATCGGGATAATGGGGAGTAGTGTAGTTATCTATGATCAAAGCCAAATAGTTAATGAATGTGCGAGCTTACCCCTCTTCACACGGGGTTAGGCCGGACCGTATCAATAGGATACAATTGAATCATCCTAAACCGGTCATAGATACTACATACTCAAATCACAATTGTTTTATTTCATAGTTGGAAATTATTGTTTCAAAATTATTTAATATTGCAAGTTTCTAACCATTATGCAAATTGTTATTTTTCATAATTGTACTTGCTCCTTTCCTGACTGGATCCCCCACACCCAATAGGTTCTATTGATGACTCAGAGCTACTGATTAGTAGTTACTACGACCCGGAGCTGTACCCTGCAGTGCTCCCAGACGAGGTCCATGGAGATGATGATGACACTTCTGCTTAGTTGAAGTTTTAATTTATCTTTTAAATAAAATAAATGTTATGTTAAAGTTGTGGACAAGCTTTGTAATGGACAAGTTTATATTAACGTTTAATTAAATGTTGTGGCAATTATAAGTTTCAAATGTTGTTGATTGTACCTGCATATGGAATACAGCTTACTGCCGCCGTCTCAACAACGGTACAGGCTGGGCATGATCCGAGTCGACCCAAGAAATTGGGATCGGGTCGTGACATAACCTTTAAGATTGTTACCGAAGGAGACATGTCCTTCTTTCTTCATCGATAGCGTTGTAAAAAGTGAAGCATCACCGGTCATGTGCCGAGAACAACCGCTATCGAGAATCCACTTGCTTCTAGCATGAGAAGGATTCGTCACCTACAACATAAGTTGAAGATGAACATTTTGGTACCCATGATCTTATGGGTCCATGAGTGTTAGTCTTAGGAACCCACTTAAGAACTCTCATGTCAACTTGTTTTCTTGTATAACAAAAGTTTGAGGTGTGACCGACCAAACCACAATAATTGCACATCAAAGAAGATTTAGAAGAAGAAGTGTGAGTGTTGTGCATATGTGAGTTTCTAGTGTGAGAAGTTCTACCATGGGTGTTATGATGATAGTAAAAAGCATGATGAGAGGTGTTCTTCTTAACAAAATGTCCTTTTCTTGTGTTAGAAAAGGAGTTGTGTGTAGTGTTCATGTAATGGTTATGCTTAGCAATGTGATGAGTGTGAGGGTGTCTTGGAGCATGCATGTGAGTGGTATTCTTATTACTTAAAACCTTACTCCGTGTAAGAAGATCATTGTACTTAATAGAAGTGGAATATTCTCTTCTGTAAGACCCAGTTTTCTGAAATTGGGGTATTTTTGAAAATTTATTATTTTTATTACTTATTAATGGTATTTTAGTCATGATATAATTTTTGATGATTTTAGTTAATTTAAAACTATTTTCTAAGTCATGGCTTATGACTTTGTGATTTTACTAGTGTAACCCTAGTGTAAACCCTAGAGATTTCATAACCTAGAAACTAACCATGATCATGTGAGCCTAGCCATAGGTTTAGAACATCAAATTAGGGCTTTTTAGCCTAAAGGGTATTTTGGTAATTTTCTAGGATTTATTAGGAATAATTTGGATTTATGTATTTTTATTATTATTTAATTATTGATTAGTGCCATGATTAGTTCCTAACCTAGTTTACCCTAACCTAGAGATTAGTCACTAACCTAGGAGGCTAATGTTAGATGTTAACTTTATGTGTAATATCTAGGTTTCATAAATATCTAGATATCTTATTTTTTAGATATTTTAGAACCTAAAAATATCTATCCCCTTAGTCAAATACTTAGGAGCTAAGTTTTGCTAGGTGGATAAACCCTAAATATCTACCCCCTACCCCCCATGACCAGCCAACCCTACCCCCTTCCATATAAACACACCCCCCCCTTCATTCAAGCTTCTTTCATTACACAAAAACCTAGTTTTTTTCCTCTACTTCAACCCTTCACCATTTAACCAATTTGACTCCAAATTGAGCCAAACTTCTTGCATTGGAACCCCCTACTATTGAGGATGCTAAGGGGAGCTAGCTAGCTAGGTTGCATAGCATTTTGGGCACCATCAAGCGAAGAGGATACCCCCCCAAAACCTTATTTTCTTGAGTTTTGCACTCATAGGTAATTATCCCTAAACCTTGTTAATATTGTAATTTCTCTTCATAATTGCATGCATATAGGTATACCCTAACTGTGGGTCAAGTTTGGTGAGATTTAGACTTGGTTTGGTGTCCGTATCGGACACGTATCAATGGTTTTATATAGGTGTTTGGTGAAATGCCACATAGGACTTTTTATTCAAAATTTTCCAAACAAAATATATTTTTGGGTAGCCCTAGATGTGTAGGACACGATTCCCTAGGACTGAGCATGAATTGGACACTGTTCGTGTCCAAAACAGGACACGAACCCACTGATTTTAACACACTGTTTATACTGTGTACGCTGTAAACACGCAAGTGTTTGACACTTCGTGTCGTGTCCACACGTGTTGTGGACACGATACAGTGACCTAGACACGTACCCTGACACCCCACCTATCCTAGGGACACGACCACGAGACACGAGGTTGTGTGTGTCGTGTCCTAGAGCTAGTTGCACTTGTGCACGACACTGTATTATGTGTGTGTGCACTGTCTTACCCGATTGGGTTTTTAAGTATTTTGACACGCCGTGTCGTGTCGTGGTGGACTCCCATCAACACACACGACACGTATGTATGTGGGGTTAGGTTTACCAACCCTTAGTCTTGGGTATTAGCTAGGGTTGGGTCGTCAATTTGGGTTTACCTATTTTCTCTGTACACAGTGTCATATTTCTAGAGTTTGGATAAATTCCCAGTTTTTAGAAATGAGTTTTGATTTGATTTTATTATGATTTATACATGTATATGTATATTTCAGTATTGTATACATATGTATATATATATATGTGTGTGTATGTAAGTTTTTAGGGTGTACACATGTGTATAGATGTGTATATACACATATGTATTAATGTAGGTTTGTGTGTGTGTGTTGGGGCCAAATCCTGTTCCAGGAACTGGAACCCCCTCCCCTTTTTCCTGTGTGTTCTGTCCATTTCCCCTTCTTCCTGTTCTCTGTCCATCTCTCTCTCTCTCTATTCACTCTTTCACTCTCTCTCTCATTCACTCTCTCTCTCATTCTAAGTGTCCCTCTCTCTTCTCTCTCTATATATATATTGTATATAATATATATTAGGTATATTATACATATACATTATGTATGTATATATGTTATATATATATTGTAGTGTGTATATATGGTTATATATATATATATATATATATATGTGGGGTATATGGGTATTTATATATAGTGGCTATATATATAGGTTTTACATTATATAGTGTATGTATATATATATCTATATAGGTAAACCTAGAACTAGTTGACCTAAGCTACTAGCCTATGGGCTATAGCTATTAGCCTATGGCCATTAGGGCTAACCCTAATTGACCAAATACCCATGACTTAACTAGTTTACCCCTTGTTTGACCAAGTGTTGACCAAGGTCAACCTTAGGTCAAACTTGACCTAATCAATCTAGTTTGACTTGAAACTAACCTTAATGACTAAGGTTTGACTAAACCCTAACTAGATGATTAGGTTGACCATATAGATTATGAGGGTAATCCTATATAGATGAAGATATGTATGGGGTTAAGTGAGATACTTAGAGTTGAGTCATGACTTGAGTTGGAAAATGGGATTAGCTTGATTATAGGATTAAGGTTGGTATTGTACTATATGTATTTATGTGTGGTATACTTTGTATAGGTAATTGTAGTATAGTATCTTAGGTATCCTAAGACAGGTTAGCCTATGTTTGGTTTTGAGTTAGCCTTATAGGGTTTGACTGGATGTTGACCATTAGTCAAGATTAACCTAATTACCTGACTGACTAGTCTTTGTTTGACCAATACCTTAGTTGGTCTAAGTTTGACTTAGACTTGACCCAGATTGATCATGTTGACTAGTATTTGACTAGTTTGATTAGAGTGTTGACCAGGAGTTGACTTTAACCTAGATTAGACTTGTTTACCCTTGTTTGACCTTGTATGACTTAGTTTAACTTCTTGTGACCTAGTATGACTTGATTTGACTTAGTTTGACTGTAGTGTTGACCTAGTTTGACTTTGACCTAGATTGACTTAGAATTCATATAGATTGCATCGTAGATTTCATTTACCTTCATTTTGGACATGTTATAACTGTATTGCTCTATTTTAGGATATTGTGACCCTGGTACAGACATCTAATATTACACTACTCTTTCCAGAGTAACAGGCGAGTACATTCTCTGATAATTCTCTCATTTATTTGTCGATTACTGTATTTCAGTTCTAGTTAGTTCTATGTGATTCTCTGTATCAACATGTATGGATATTTCTGGATTCATGTATGCGACACATACCTTACTTACTGATCTCTATTACTGGAATCACTGGAATCATTCTGGAATCATTTCTGGAATCATCATTTGGCCGGACTCATCTCGATTTTTGTGTCTTATACTGGATTCACTTGCTGGGCGGGGAAATATTGAGTAAGACATGTAGACGTACCCCAAATCTGGAATCTCCAAACTGGAATCTACTGGAAGCATAGCCATCTCTTGCCTGATCAGTGAGAGATGTGCCTGATACCTACAGCCGTTTGCATGTCGACCTCGGTATTTTAAAACACACTGTTAGATCATAGTTGGACTCACCCTGGTTTCATTGATCACTGTTGGACTCATCTTGTACTGGAAATTATCTGGTATCAGATTATATGGACTGGACTCACACTGGGATTACTTTAGACTTATATCGTACAGTCTGGACTCGTACATATTATTCTAGTTCAGTTAGCTTTTATTACAGTCTTCATTGCCATGATTCTTCTCTTGTTTTAGTTACCTTTCTTTTCTTGTATCTTACTGTCCCTCTATGCCATCATTACCTGTATAGAACTGCCATGTTCATCAATAAAACTGTCTATAACTGCTTTATAGTTCTTTGTCATTTACTTGGGTTTTTCTTGATGAGTTGTGCTCGTTCCCGTCCTGATTGGACCTGTTGAAAATATTACAGATGATAATCCTGAGGACACATGCCCTGCTTACCATGGACCTGGCGAGGGATTAGCTACCTTTGGTTCTGACTCTCAGGAGTGATTCAGGAGATTAGCTAGTAGACTACTTTAGCTTTCATATTTTGGCTTGTTGTATTAAAGTTAAGATATTGAGTCTGTATTAAGTTGGTTTGAGATATTGGTATATTATTTTAGCAGTTAGTTGTTGTTGTCTTTAATTCCTTAGGTATAACTTCTGTGTTATCTTTTCGTGCTTAGACTGTGTTTGAGTAGATCATAACCTTTACTTGCCCTCCATTCGGAGCTGATATCTGGACAAGTACTTTTTATATTCACTGCATGAGATTAGTTAGCAACCTAGAACAGCTTACTACCGCCGACACTGCGGCGTAGGCTGGACGTAACCACTTCTCGTGCCCCTATACAGGGTGCGGGTCGTGACACATTTTAGTGGTGGCCCATGCAGGTCGAGAGTCGCATTTGTGCGATTTCGTAGTAGCACGACGACTTAGTTGTACTGCTACGAGCCTGCGATAGAATATAGGAATTAAGGTATTAGGATGAGAGTATACCCAATCACTGTTAGGATTTCATGAGAGATTTCCGGACGACCCTTGAGAATCTTATTTTGAACTTCGATATTGAAAACCCTTTTCCTCTTGTTTTAATTAACCCTCACTCCTTGATGTTTAAGGGATCTTGGACTATTTAACCTTATTCATCATTACCTCCCTTATATTTTGACCTTCTTTACTGCTAATTTAGCCTTAGTTTTGCAAGCTTATATTTTATCGAGCTTGATCACGACATATTTTATTGGGGGCTAGTACCCACTAACATATTGTCTAATCAGGGCCGGTGCATGATGGTCTGATCAACCTATTGCACTTTGGTTCACTTTCATATATTATTCTACATGGATGGAGCCACTTGCAGGTTCTGTTCTTTCAAATCCATTCCCATCTTGTTTCATTATATCTGTCTTGAAATCCAATTCCATATGCTCCTACCTATTTCTTATTTTTGATGAATTTGACCTGATAGTTCTTTTGATTTTATCTCTTACTTAGGAGTAGGAGTAGGAGTAGCTCTAATTGTTAATATAATCCTTTAGGAATGAATTGATGTATGTGCTATACCTTTGACTTAGAAGAGTAGCTCTAACCATAGAATGGTAAACCTCTTAACCCTATTGATTCATTATTTTCTTACCTACCTAGTCTAATACCCATAGTCACAGACTATCCCATTTAACCTATCCTTATACTACTATTGCATCACAACTTCTGGTTTAAATTTAGGCCATTGACCATTCCCACTCTAATTATGATCATCGTAGGCACATTACCATGACTTTTAAATTAGGAGCACAAGACTAGTTGTTTTCTCAAAACCAATTTCACAGGCATGACCTAGACTTGACAACCTATACCCATGACCTTAGTATCCCACTAAGGCACACCATTTTATACTTCAATTGCTTAGTACGACTTTCCTGACACAAGACTTCATCCTAAATTACCCCATAGAGTTACTTTTGATTCCAATTTAAATTGAGGACACCCTTGACCTAAACCTGCCAGTCCAAATTTATTGGACATGACCCAGTATAGGTCTACTACCCACATTTTACTTGTTGACCTTGTATGCTGCTAAGTAGTAACTCTGACTTTGATTGTTGAGGGTTTGACCCAGGAGGAGTACGACCATCTAAATTTCGAGGACGAAATTTCTCTAAGGAGGGTAGACTTGTAAGACCCAGTTTTCTGAAATTGGGATATTTTTGAAAATTTATTATTTTTATTACTTATTAATGGTGTTTTAGTCATGATATAATTTTTGATGATTTTAGTTAATTTAAAACTATTTTCTAAGTCATGGCTTATGACTTTGTGATTTTACTAGTGTAACCCCTAGAGATTTCATAACCTAGAAACTAACCATGATCATGTGAGCCTAGCCATAGGTTTAGAACATCAAATTAGGGCTTTTTAGCCTAAAGGGTATTTTGGTAATTTTCTAGGATTTATTAGGAATTATTTGGATTTATGTGTTTTTATTATTATTTAATTATTGATTAGTGCCATGATTAGTTCCTAACCTAGTTTACCCTAACCTAGAGATTAGTCACTAACCTAGGAGGCTAATGTTAGATGTTAACTTTATGTGTAATATCTAGGTTTCATAAATATCTAGATATCTTATTTTTTAGATATTTTAGAACCTAAAAATATCTATCCCCTTAGTCAAATACTTAGGAGCTAAGTTTTGCTAGGTGGATAAACTCTAAATATCTACCCCCTACCCCCCATGACCAGCCAACCCTACCCCCTTCCATATAAACACCCCCCCTTCATTCAAGCTTCTTTCATTACACAAAAACCTAGTTTTTTTTCCTCTACTTCAACCCTTCACCATTTAACCAATTTGACTCCAAATTGAGCCAAACTTCTTACATTGGAACCCCCTACTATTGAGGATGCTAAGGGGAGCGAGCTAGCTAGGTTGCATAGCATTTTAGGCACTATCAAGCGAAGAGGATACCCCCCCAAAACCTTGTTTTCTTGAGTTTTGCACTCATAGGTAATTATCCCTAAACCTTGTTAATATTGTAATTTCTCTTCATAATTGCATGCATATAGGTATACCCTAACTGTGGGTCAAGTTTGGTGAGATTTAGACTTGGTTTGGTGTCCGTATCGGACACGTATCAATGGTTTTATATAGGTGTTTGGTGAAATGCCACATAGGACTTTTTATTCAAAATTTTCCAAACAAAATATATTTTTGGGTAGCCCTAGATGTGTAGGACACGATTCCCTAGGACTGAGCATGAATTGGATACTGTTCGTGTCCAAAACAGGACACGAACCCACTGATTTTAACACACTGTTTATACCGTGCACACTGTAAACACGCAAGTGTTTGACACTTCGTGTCGTGTCCACACGTGTTGTGGACACGATACAGTGACCTAGACACGTACCCTGACACCCCACCTATCCTAGGGACACGACCACGAGACACGAGGTTGTGTGTGTCGTGTCCTAGAGCTAGTTGTACTTGTGCACGACACTGTATTATGTGTGTGTGCACTGTCTTACCCGATTGGGTTTTTAAGTATTTTGACACGCCGTGTCGTGTCGTGGTGGACTCCCATCAACACACACGACACGTATGTATGTGGGGTTAGGTTTACCAACCCTTAGTCTTGGGTATTAGCTAGGGTTGGGTCGTCAATTTGGGTTTACCTATTTTCTCTGTACACAGTGTCATATTTCCAGAGTTTGGATAAATTCCCAGTTTTTAGAAATGAGTTTTGATTTGATTTTTATTATGATTTATACATGTATATGTATATTTCAGTATTGTATACATATGTATATATATATATATGTGTGTATGTGAGTTTTTAGGGTGTACACATGTGTATAGATGTGTATATACACATATGTATTAATGTAGGTTTGTGTGTGTGTGTTGGGGCCAAATCCTGTTCCAGGAACTGGAACCCCCTCCCCTTTTTCCTGTGTGTTCTGTCCATTTCCCCTTCTTCCTGTTCTCTGTCCATCTCTCTCTCTCTCTATTCACTCTTTCACTCTCTCTCTCATTCACTCTCTCTCTCATTCTAAGTGTCCCTCTCTCTTCTCTCTCTCTATATATATTGTATATAATATATATTAGGTATATTATATATATACATTATGTATGTATATATGTTATATATATATTGTAGTGTGTATATATGGTTATATATATATATATGGTTATATATATATATATATATATATATATATATATATATATATATATATATATATATATATATGTGGGGTATATGGGTATTTATATATAGTGGCTATATATATAGGTTTTACATTATATAGTGTATGTATATATATATATCTATATAGGTAAACCTAGAACTAGTTGACCTAAGCTACTAGCCTATGGGCTATAGCTATTAGCCTATGGCCATTAGGGCTAACCCTAATTGACCAAATACCCATGACTTAACTAGTTTACCCCTTGTTTGACCAAGTGTTGACCAAGGTCAACCTTAGGTCAAACTTGACCTAATCAACCTAGTTTGACTTGAAACTAGCCTTAATGACTAAGGTTTGACTAAACCCTAACTAGATGATTAGGTTGACCATATAGATTATGAGGGTAATCCTATATAGATGAAGATATGTATGGGGTTAAGTGAGATACTTAGAGTTGAGTCATGACTTGAGTTGGAAAATGGGATTAGCTTGATTATAGGATTAAGGTTGGTATTGTACTATATGTATTTATGTGTGGTATACTTTGTATAGGTAATTGTAGTATAGTATCTTAGGTATCCTAAGACAGGTTAGCCTATGTTTGGTTTTGAGTTAGCCTTATAGGGTTTGACTGGATGTTGACCATTAGTCAAGATTAACCTAATTACCTGACTGACTAGTGTTTGTTTGACCAATACCTTAGTTGGTCTAAGTTTGACTTAGACTTGACCCAGATTGATCATGTTGACTAGTATTTGACTAGTTTGATTAGAGTGTTGACCAGGAGTTGACTTTAACCTAGATTTGACTTGTTTACCCTTGTTTGACCTTGTATGACTTAGTTTAACTTCTTGTGACCTAGTATGACTTGATTTGACTTAGTTTGACTGTAGTGTTGACCTAGTTTGACTTTGACCTAGATTGGCTTAGAATTTATATAGATTGCATCGTAGATTTCATTTACCTTCATTTTGGATATGTCATAACTGTATTGCTCTATTTTAGGACATTGTGACCCTGGTACAGACATCTGATATTACACTACTCTTTCAGAGTAACAGGCGAGTACATTCTCTGATAATTCTCTCATTTATTTGTCGATTACTGTATTTCAGTTCTAGTTAGTTCTATGTGATTCTCTGTATCAACACGTATGGATATTTCTGGATTCATGTATGCGACACATACCTTACTTACTGATCTCTATTACTGGAATCACTGGAATCATTCTGGAATCATTTCTGGAATCATCATTTGGACGGACTCATCTCGATTTTTGTGTCTTGTACTGGATTCACTTGCTGGGCGGGGAAATATTGAGTAAGACATGTAGACATACCCCAAATCTGGAATCTCCAAACTGGAATCTACTGGAAGCATAGCCATCTCTTGCCTGATCAGTGAGAGATGTGCCTGATACCTACAGCCGTTTGTATGTCGACCTCGGTATTTTAAAACATACTGTTAGATCATAGTTGGACTCACCCTGGTTTTATTGATCACTGTTGGACTCATCTTGTACTGGAAATTATCTGGTATCAGATTATATGGACTGGACTCACACTGGGATTACTTTAGACTTATATCGTACTGTCTGGACTCGTACATATTATTCTAGTTCAGTTAGCTTTTATTACAGTCTTCATTGCCATGATTCTTCTCTTGTTTTAGTTACCTTTCTTTTCTTGTATCTTACTGTCCCTCTATGCCATCATTACCTGTATAGAACTGCCATGTTCATCAATAAAACTGTCTATAACTGCTTTATAGTTCTTTGTCATTTACTTGGGTTTTTCTTGATGAGTTGTGCTCGTTCCCGTCCTGATTGGACCTGTTGAAAATATTACAGATGATAATCCTGAGGACACATGCCCTGCTTACCATGGACCTGGCGAGGGATTAGCTACCTTTGGTTCTGACTCTCAGGAGTGATTCAGGAGATTAGCTAGTAGACTACTTTAGCTTTCATGTTTTGGCTTGTTGTATTAAAGTTAAGATATTGAGTCTGTATTAAGTTGGTTTGAGATATTGGTATATTATTTTAGCAGTTAGTTGTTGTTGTCTTTAATTCCTTAGGTATAACTTCTGTGTTATCTTTTCGTGCTTAGACTGTGTTTGAGTAGATCATACCCTTTACTTGCCTTCCATTCGGAGCTGATATCTGGACAAGTACTTTTTATATTCACTGCATGAGATTATTTAGCAACCTAGAACAGCTTACTACCGCCGACACTGCGGCGTAGGCTGGACGTAACCACTTCTCGTGCCCCTATACAGGGTACGGGTCGTGACATCTTCTATTAGCATCTTGACATTTGCGCATGGCAAATTCATACGAGCTTCTCATGGATTGAATCTCATCATCCTTTTTCTTGATGGTGTCAAGAGATTCTTGAAACTTAAGTCGCAAAGACTCCATTTCATCCGTGTCAAAAATAGGAGATTTTCCCTTCACATCAATAATGATGTTTGAGAGCCTCTCTACTTCAAGTTGAAGAGCCTCAACCTCCTTAAGAGATTTCTTGTATTTATTCCGAACACCTTTGTGTTCTTCATGTAACTCAAGAATGGCTTTCTCCAAATCATCATAGGTAAGAGTGTTTAAGGAGAAGTCATCAATTACCTCATCGGTTGCCATGAGACAGACGTTGGCATTGTGTTTGTACTCCTTGTCGTTGTCGGAGTCGCTCGCGTCACTTTCACACCAAATGCTAGTGTTGGCGAACTTTCTGGAGGACAAGCTTCCCTTGCTAGGTTTCTCGTACTTGCTTGAGTCTTTTCGCACCATCATCGGACAATCCCTCTTGATGTGTCCAGGTCTTCTGCATTGATAGCATGCCGGGTCTTCTTCATTGTCCCGTCTAGAGCGGTTGGCCTTGTTGAACTTTAAGAACTTCCGGAAGTGCTTAGCTGTGAGAGCTATTTCTTCATCATCGTCCGACTCATTGTCGTCGGAGCTATCCTTGGAGTAAGACCTTGATGCTTTGAGAGCAAGGGTCTTCTCCTTTTCTTTGGTCTTCTCCTTCTCCTTCTCTTGAATGGAGGATTCCTCTTGATCCTTCATGTCAAGCTCGTGAGTCATCAGCTTACCCATGAGGGTCTCTAGGTTCATGACGGTTAGATCGTTCCCCTCAATGATTGCGTAGCTTTAGGACTCCAAGCTTTCGTCAATCCTCTAAGAATCTTCCTTATCTTTTCATGAGCGGGATATTCCTTTCCAAGAGAAGAGAGAGGGTTAATAATGTCACCAAAATGAGTAAACATGCTAGCAATAGATTCATCATACTTCATTTTAAAAGACTCATATTCTTGCGTGAGTCTACTGATCTTAGATTCTTTCACTTGTGAGGTTCCCTCGTGTGTGACTTCAAGTAACTTCCAAATCTCATTGGAAGTCTTGCAAGTAGAGATGCGGTTGAATTCACTACTGTCGAGAGCACAGTAAAGAGCATTCATTGCCTTGGCATCTCGACAAGCAAGCTTCTTGATGTTTTCGGCAAGTGTTTCTCGAAGGGTGTCAGAAGCAATATCCTCAATAGCTCTCGAAGGAGTAGGAAGGCCATTTATCACGCAATCCCATAAGTCGAAATCTATGGACTTTAGATAAATGCCCATCCTAATCTTCCAGTAGTTATAGTTGGTACCATCAAATAGGGGGGGCCTATTTGTGGAGTGTCCCTCATTGTGAAACGTGTTGATGCTAGGGTTAGAGGCCATGGATCACTCAAGGAAGTAAATCCAAATCAAGAGAACAAAGCTCTGATACCAATTGTAGAACCCTAGAGGGGGGGGGTGAATAGGGAAATTAAAATTAAACTATAACAAATGATGCAATAAAAGCAATTAAGAGTAAAGAGTAGAAAGATCAAGCGCAAACACAAGGATGTATCCTGGTATCCTCTTTTGAGGCAATCCAGTCCCGGAACTCTCTCCGGCTTTAATCCACTATTATGCAAATAGTACACACGAGTTTGGATCCGAAGAACTCGCCAACTTCAACACGAGTTTGGATCCGAAGAACTCGCCAACTTCTACACACGAGTTTTCTTACGAAGGCTTGCCAACTTCAAAGAAAAGGAAAGGATGCTTTGATCTTCTAAACACTTGAAGATCGAAAGTAAAAGCTCTTGAGACACTCTAGCACTTTGGGTTGGATGACAATTGAATATTAGGTAGAGTAGTAATAGTGAAGCTCTTTGGTGGTTGAGAAAATTTAAAGCTTGGAAGAGATAGCCTTTAAGAGGAGAGACAAAGCCTCTTTTATACAAATCCAACATCATAAAGGCAATACAGCCGTCGAGCGAATTATCCGCCGAATTTCTGCGGAAATTCGTCGGATTATCCGTTCAACAGTAACGGTCATAAAAAGAGCCGTTGGATGCATTAAATGCATTTGTCAGATGCCGTTGGATTTGAATTTCAAGTTGCAAAAAGGTCAGGCGGATTATCCGTCGGATTTCAGCAGAATTCCGGCGGATGATCCGAACTGTGGTCTCACAAACTTGCTGTGAGGGGTTCGGATGATCCGCCGAATTTCTGCGGATTTCCGTCGGATTATCCGAACTTCTCCTCACATACTTGCTGTGAGGGGTTCGGATGATCCGTCGGATTTCCGCGGATTTCCGTCGGATTATCCGAACTTCTCCTCACATACTTGCTGTGAGGGGTTCGGATGATCCGTCGGATTTTCGCGGATTTCCGTCGGATTATCCGAACTTCTCCTCACATACTTGCTGTGAGTGGTCGGATAATCCGGCGGATTTATCCGGAAATCCGTCGGATTTTTTGTCTCCTCTGAATGACTTCTTCACCATTTCTATCTTTATAAATGTCATCTTAGCAAAGTACGTACATGGATTCCTAGTAGAATACAGACTCTAAAAGAGCAGGAAGCGCCATCTTCTATGTAGACTTTAAGCAGGCTTCATAGTCTTTGGCAAAGCTGATAAAGGAGATATCCAGAGCTCCATGGTCTTTGATTAACTTCATTGAAAGGAGAACCCTTCCTTCTATTCTTTCCTGAGAGAAAAACAAACTAACGACGTACAAGGGTTATTGTGAACAATTAATCAAAATCGATGTGCCAACAAGTTGCACACCAGATGCGAGATTGTGCTATTATGCTACCTCTTACTTAAGCCCCGGCTCAATGAGGGAGTTCTAGCCACTAGACCCGGCTGGAGGTGACTAGTTAACCTAGAATGCATGAATAGATTGTAGCCTTATATATGATGTGACCTAGTACTAATCGACAAAGCTGATAACTAGGTGTGATAATGGGACGATCAATCCTACCGGTGGTGGATTAGCATGTTGTTTTGTTCTGACCTTTCTTTCCTTTCTCCCTCTATTGTTTGTGTGTTTCTTTGGTACCTTATGAATTGCCCTGTGCTATAATATGGTTAGTGTAGTTAGTTGAGACCCCTAATGGATATTGCGTACCATGACCAGTAATACCATAACCATGCATATTTGTTTCTTTCAATAGAATTATAGGATTTAGGTAGGACCTTCTTGGACCATGATTGTTGGGGGCTTGACCTAGAGAAGAGTACAACCAACTTAAATTTCAAGAACAAAATTTTTTTAGGGGGTAGGATTGTAACTACCTAAATCCGAAAGAGGGATAATTTTGTCATTTCATAATTCTATTATATTATGAATGTTTATTTATGAAATATTATGTATAATTATTTATTTATAATGTGTTAGTTGATACGGTTAGTGGCTAGCCTAATTGTCAGACATATATTAGTAAACTGATTGGTCTAGAAACTAAACTAGAGCCCGATAATTAGCATGTCATGAGTCATAGACTAACTTATTAGACTAGACCTATTAGGCTCATTAGTCATGACCAATTAGTTAAAATAGAGATTAACTATTGTCCGAAATTGGTCCAAACCATTCCATGCCAATAATTAGCCATATGACAACAATTAGGAGGAAACTTAGGAATTTTGGATTAAGCCCTAACTAGGTTTCATGGCTGGCTAAATGGAGAGGCAGTCCTATTCCTTCATTTCATTCCCATAGCCTCCATCTTCCCAAATTTGGTGCTCTTCCCATTTGGAACCATTCATTTACCAATTTCTTCCAAATCCTACTCATTCTTCCATCTATTCCTCTTATTCTCTACACAAGGAGCCTAGAAGGAGCTTGTAGACTAGAAGCAAGGAGAGGAGTCCACTTGCTAGGAGCTACGTGTCAGGATCGTATCCATTTAGCTATTCTTTGGGAATCTATCTCCCAATAGGTATATACCTCTCTTTTCTTGTTATTTAGACTCTATTTATGATGTTAAACCCCTAGGAATTCACCCATGGACTAGGGCTGCCTACATTAAGAGTTTTGAGACACTAATGAGTCTCCATTTGAAAATTAGATTGAATTTTGTGCCATTTTTGAAAGAATTCCGAGAATGGCACATCAAGTGTTTGACACTAGTTTTGTTAGGATTAATTAGTATAGATTGGGTAGTGTGTGTCTATTTCGTGTCCACAAATGGACATGTGTAGGTCGTGTCATGATACGATAGGACGCGGGACCAATTTTGGGGTTTTGGCCTCCTACACTTGTGATACACATGACACATTCTACACAACACATCACTATAGCTATCTATTATGTTAAATAGACTCTAATTACTATTTTAGATGCGATCATGATGTTTTGGGGTGTTTGGGAATGACTTATGTGTGTATCATGAGAGTATCACATGAATATCACACCATGATACCCATGTGTATCTTGAGGCACACCAAGTGTTTATTGATATGCTTTTAGCTTGATTATAGGTATATAGAGTGTGTATGCTTATGCATGTGCACATGTGTGAGTCCATATATAATATAAATATATGTAATGTAGTGTATGCTGTTGGCTCATTGCCTAATGGTCATACCTAATTTTGATAATCAACGACGACTTAAGTCGATATGCAAAATATACAACCAGCTACTAACATTTCAGGTCAGTGAAATCAATATCAAAGGACATACCGTATCTACAACTAGCATTCAAGTTATCATCGAAAAGCTAATTGTTACGGAATCCAGATCGAGTTAATTTTTTTACATTTCTTTTGTATTTTTATTTTTATTGAGTCTAGGATATAAAATGTAAAATCGATCGAATATTACTAGCTTAGGTTAACTCCAGTCCATCTTTCCAAAAAGCCTACCTAAATCTCTAAACTCCACACATCCAAATAGCCAATAAATACCTATACAAATTTGGCTACTCAAATTGGGTTCTGAAGCGACAGAACTCTGACTGAGTTCGGTCCGAGTTCTGACTGAGTTCGGTCAACTCAAGTTTGAATTTCAGTTGCCTCCAAATCTGCATCCAATGTTCGTGTGCGAGATCTTCGCATCCGAACTCTGCCTGAACTCTATCCGAGTTCGGTCAGGAAAAACACCTATAAATAGAGAATAATTTTTTATTTCTAATCACTCATTCAATCTTCTCTCTATTCATTATTCAAGTGTTTTTCAGTGATCTAAAGCTTTCACATTCTACCTATACATCTCTTCACCAAAGCCAGTAACATCATGTTCGATTTAGAGTCTTTGGTCTGTAGAGTTGTAAAGATGTTACAAGTTCAAAAATTTTTCTCAGTTTTCTGGAGTCGGTCGTGCGCTCGTCTTCAAGCACGTTGTTGTGAAGTCGGTCGTGCACTTGCCGCCTAGCACGGTGTTGTAAGAGTTACAAGCGCTCAGTTAAAGCTTGTGCTATAGTGGACTAACAGCGAGCAAGAGTACTCACGACTGAACTAATCCTCTCAGAGGTATACCAATCGCGGTGTTCACTGAGTTTGATTTTCTATCTCTTGCTTACTGCATTTATTTACTCTCTTTTATTTGACATAGTTTACAACTGCTTAATATTTTAATTGGTGATTATTTCTACTGCACACGCACACACTCTATTCACCTTTCCTCTAGAGGTGCTTAACGGTCCTACAATTGGTATCAAAGCAGGTTATATTCTAATATAACAACCCTAGAGAGTATATGGCAACCGTGAAATCAATATTCAACGATGAAGGGCAATCCACAAATAGACCCCAAATATTTGATGGAACAAACTACACATATTGGAAAACACGAATGTCTTTCTTTCTAAAGTCTTTTGACTTTGATCTTTGGCCTATAGTTGTTGATGGTTATAAAAAATCGGCACCTATAGTGATTCAGGGCGTACTTGTAGACAAGCCACATAACAAATACACAGACGAAGAAAAGTCAAAGGCTAGTCTAGATGCTCGTGCCATCAATGCATTATTCGGTGCAATTAACAAGACGGAGTTTAATCGTGTCTCTACCTTGTTTGCCATTAAAAATCAAAGACATGTATTACAGAAACACTGAAATTGATTGTAAACTCGCTTGTACAACGATAAGCCTAGAAAGAAATCTTAGAAAACAATCTAAGTACAATTATTTAGTTTTTGATTCTGGGGGTGGCGGTAGAGGCTCGGAAAAGTGTTATCAACTCTGCCTTACTCCTTGGACTATCTGACACAGTCCTTAGCTCTTGAAGAAATTTCTTTTCGAAGGTTACCAGCCTTTTATAGGGGTGTGGCACCCTGCTATTTATAGTAGTATATATGTTGAGCCGCATAGATGGCATGTGGCTACGTGGCTAATTAGCACGTGAAGACCTGCTCTTTGGCCGCCATCTGTCGATTTGTTGGGATTTTGTTGCAGCAAATCTGGGTAGTTAAGACTTGGTCAACCTGCCATGTGTTCTATCGCAGGAATCATTTTGAGCCGCATGAGTCTCTCAGTTTTCGACCATGTGGGGCCGCATGAGACTCATGCGACTTAAGTCGCAAACTTCCTTAGCCCGCATATAGCTTAAGGACTTTTAAGCCGCATAGATTCTGTATTTTGGCCGTATAAAGCTCATGCGGCTTGGGTCACAGTCACCCTTGGCCGCAAGAAGTTCAAAGACTTTGGGGCCGCATATGTTTGAGTCGCATAAGGTTCATGCGGCTTAGGTAACACTCCTTCTGGCCGCATGAAAGCGTATGAACCCTGCTTTTGGTGACGTCTCTTATCTTTTTGTCAAAGTGTCAGAGCTGTCATTTTTATCAATTTTGACAGAACTTGTCAGCTTTATCAGGCGAACTGATCCTCTTAGCCGTATATCTTTCTTCTGCAGCTGGTTGTCGTTGGGTCGCATAAGGCATTGAATCTGTCATGCGGCTCTCCTTTATGTGGACCTGTTTGGCCTAAATTACAAATGCAGCAAATTGTGATCCGCATGAACCCCATATTTTCTATGCTTCTACAAGACCCCCTTCAAACTTTTCAAATTGAAAATTTGAAATACTTTGAATAAGAAGCATGGAGATATGTCAAGCCGCAGGGAGTCTTCAAGTCGCATGAAATTTTCGAGCCGCAGAGAGATCTCGAGCCGCAGGAAAATCTTGAGCCGCAGGGAAATCTTGAGCCGCAGGGAAACCTCGAGCCGCAGAGAGACCCCATCAGCCTGCCAGCTGTCACTGCTGCATTTAGTTTTTTTTAATTCGGTTATGGATCTCTTTTCGAGATAAAGCCGACAGTTACTAGGGATAAAGTCCCCAAACGTTGACATTATCTTTAATGATCTTGAGAATCGAAGAGGTACTCTTCAAGATAAAGCCGACGGTTATTTAGGGATAAAGTCCCCAAACGTCGTCATTATCTTTAATGATCTCGAGAATCGAAGAGGCACTTTTCAACAACTCTATAAATATGGGTCATTCGGAGAGAGATTTCCCCCTTTTACCTTCTTCTCCTTCGATTTCATCATACTTTCTGCTATGGCTCCAAAAGCTTCTAAGTCGACTGGTGCGGCGGCCAAAGGGTGGGGACTTGTCTCTCCATCAAGGGCGGCAGACGCTCCTTCTATTCATCCCGACGTGCAACCCCCTCTCAAGAGTAAGGACGGTGGGAAGACGACGACTGAAATTTTGAATGGCCATATCGCATATTTAATGTGCGAGCCTGTCATATACTGCCTCTGTGCTTTAAGCCTGGTCGATGCATGCCCTATCTCATTTGGACCGCATGTGTTTTATATGATAGGGCTGCATGGGCTGGGCCGCATAACCGTTACTTATTCGAACTTGAACCACATAAGTGTCTCAAGACTGATCCGCATGAACACTTCATGACTGAGCCGCATAAGTGCCTCATGATTGAGTCGCATGAGCACTTTATGATTGGGCCGCATGAATACTGTATGACTGGGCTACATAATTTCCTTATGACGGAGCCGCATGAGTTCTTTTATGACTGGGTCGCATGAGTATTTCGTGACTGAGCTGCATAAATGCCTCATAATTGAGCCGTATGAACACTTCAAGACTGAGCCGCATAAGTGCTTCATGACTGAGTTGCATAAGTACTTCATGAAGCCGGCCTCATGACTTTGGGCTGCATGAGTTCTGTTTGGCTAGGCCGTACAACTGGCTAGGCCGCATAACTGAAAAAAACAGAGTTCTTTGTTTTCTTTTTGGTGCTAAGCCCCTTTTTTTCCATGTTTTGTAGGGATCAGGCTAGTAAACTTCTCCAGGACCGGTGTCGGTGATAGAGTGAAAATACACCATTTTAACACATAAATCAGACAGCTCAAAACTCTTCATGCTTTGAAAGAGTTTTTCCCGCGCCATTTTGGCATACACATCAAACAACTCAGGACTCTTCATGCTTCGGAAGAGTTTTTCCCAGGTGGTAGGAAGAGCCTTTATACCACGGAGAGTTGGACGGTGGCTAGGCATCGTTATGAACGTCCTGCCTTCACGGCTCTTCAAGTAGGCGAAACCACCATCAAGGATGATGTTTTGAAGGTATGGTCCTTTGGGGGAGCGGGTCTAAGGCATCCGCAATACGGAGGGAAGGATAGAATGCTATATTTGCCCTCCTCCGGGCAGTTCCTTGGAGATTCAACAACCTTATTTGCTTATCAGCAGTAAAACATGACTTCTTTCGGGGGCCACGAAATTGCTTTTTGATGAAGACGAAGTGCTGTCAAACTGACCAAACTATGTATTGCCAGATTTTTCTTTCTTTGTTTTCTGTTGTCGATGTAGTCCTATGAATGTAACTGATTTTGAATAAACAGAATATATTCACTCTATTTTTTATTTGTGGTATTTTGTGGTGCTTTTACTAGAGGGCCTAATACATCATTTGTGTTTGATAAAGAACATCCCACTGGGGGATTTTTGTGGACCTATTGCCCTTTTGTGTATCTGAAAATACGAGCAAATAGATTTGAATGATATTTTGTGGACCTACTACTCTTTGGTACACTAATGGTGCGAGTAATACACTACCAAAATATGACAAAATTGTGACAAATTCAGCGACTCCATGAGAGGACGTCGCTAATTTTTGGGAATTTAGCAACGTGGCAATGTGACGTCGCTATTCGTCGCTGGTGGCGACTACTAGCGACGAATAGCGACATTAATTTATTAAATAGGAATCTGCGTCACAATTTCGTTGCTACACGTCGCTAATTATTTTAATATAGCGACGCGTAGCGAAGACTATTATAGTACGTCGCCGTATATTAATAATCAGCGACGTTTAGCGACGTCGCATTCGGACGTCGCTAAATATTTCATATAGGGTGCAGGATGGTTTCTTTTCTATTATTCCCCGGCCAAAATTTTTCCCCCCAAATTTCTCGCTCTCCTTCCTCCGGCGCTCGCACCCTCCTCCGGCCTCCTCCTCCTCGTAACCTCCTCCGGCCTTCTCCTCAGGTAGCCCCCCCTCTCTCTCTCCCTCTCTTTCTCTAGGGCACTGCTTTATGTTCCCCTTCTCTCTCCTCCTCCTCCTCGCACCCTCCTCAGGTATCCTCCATTCTCCTCCGTAGCTCTTTATCAGGTTTTTCCCCAATTTATGGCCTCTTTTCTTCTCCTGTTTGTTGTATCAGTTTGTTGAATATTGGCTTTCTATATATTTGGATTGTTGTTCATTCGTGGATTCTCTATATTATTATTGGCTTAAATGATCCTATGTATTTGATTCCTCTCTTTGCTCTATTGAAATTTAGAGCTGGAACTATTTTATTGATTTCATTATTCTTTTAGACTTGTTTGAATCATTGTTAGTGTTAGTGATTTTAGAAGATATTGTTTGTTAATTTTGATTTGCTGGCTGGCATGGAAAAAATGTAGTACATATATTGAAAGTTATATGGAGTTCGTTGTCAATCAACATGTTATTACCAACAAGATTACTTCAAATGTTTTAAGTGACTTTATGCAACTATTTTTACTTCCAAACTCTAGTACTTATGAGAATGAGATCCCAATTTCCGGTTCAAGTATTATGGATCAGTTTAAACTATTAGAAGAAAACAAGGAGATGGATAGACATCCCCTGAAAGTTATACTGTTAAGTCCGCGTGTATCACCAAAAGTCGGTTGTCTGGTGGTAACATTAAGTAAATAAGAGAAGGAGTGGGCGTAGAAAGAATATGAACTTCACTATAATGACAATATGCATATCTAGAATATAGTAGTACTACAGAAAACTAGCATGAATGACGATATTAAGAAAACGATCAATATATGTACAATGTGTTTTATAATACAACTTTCAAACACATGGACGAGCTGGAATATGGCAGTTACTCTGAGCCCCAAATATTTTTTGTAGATAATAAACAACAGCCATAGTGTATTTATATATGTATCAGTCATAGAAATCCAATACTAATATATTGTTCAGTCGGCAAACCAATAGAATTATTCAGTCCAGTGAGTTTAAGTGTGTCATAAAGCTGTGTGAGGAGAGTAGGCCATCTCCATTGGGGTCTGATTTTGAATTACTTGTTTCTAATGTGAGGGGTGTGTCTGGGTTTGGAAGTAACTATCCCATTAATCTGATTTTAAATTACATGTACCAGCCAGACACTGTTCCGGCAGACATTCGACTGGCGAGGTAGAAATCTATGTACGACATTTGCTATAAGGAATTTACATTAATCTACGGTACGACATCGTGATCAGGACATAGTCCCTGCAGCCATTCGACTGGCGAGACAGAAACTATGTAGCCATAGATAAAGTTGACTGTCCTCCGACCCCCGTCCCTCTGCGATGATGATACGACAACCTATCACTACATCTTTTAGTAGTAGATAATGTCTTAGTATTACATTTTGTGGGTTCATCTTATTGATTCTGTTACATCCTTCAGATACTAGATTCGATAAGAACATATACTACACCATATGTACAGATCATAGATGATTCACACTAATGTATGCTAGAATGAATTTTGGATTGTGTTCTGAGCCATCCGTTCTCACACTTGTCAAAAAATCGAATATAAACTTTTTATCTGCCATTCGACTGGCGAGGCAGAAATCTATGTACGATATTTGCTATAAGGAATTTGCATTAAACTATGGTACAACATCGTGATCAAAACATAGTCCCTGCAGCCATTCGACTGGCGAGGCAGAAACTATGTAGCCGTAGATAAAGTTGACTGTCCTCCGACATCCATCCCTCGGCAATGATGATACGACAACCTATCACTATATCTTTTAGTAGTAGATGATGTCTTAGTATTACATTATATAGGTTCATCTTGATTCTGTTACATGCTTCAGATACTAGATTCGATAAGAACATATACTATACCATATGTACAGAACATAGATGATTCGAACTAATGTATGCTAAAATGAATTTTAGGTTGTGTTCTGAGCCATTCAGCCCCCAGACTTGGCAATTAAGCTTGTGAAATATATCGTTGAAGAACATAAAACTTGTGGTCGTTACTGCAGAAAGTGCAGACCGACATGAACTGACGCACGAAAAGGAGGGGATCAAAGCTCACTACAAGAATAAGGGCTTTTCTTGACGGTGATTCCCCGTCAAGAAAGGGGTATCTTGACGGTTGCGTATCCGTCAAGTAGGCCGGAGTCAAGAAAAGACCCTCCTTTTTTTGACGGTCGCTGGTAGGGCTTTTCTTGACAGTTTTTGGCCGTCATATTAAGTAGTTTTTGTCACGACCCGCACCCACCTTTTCGGATACGAGACGTGTCCAAGCCAGCCTACGCCACAGAGTCGGCGGTAGATCGCTGTCAAGCCCGCAAGAAATAAATGCTCAAAATCACAAAATATAATATTCGCTGCTCATTCACATTTCTAAGTTTATTACAATATTTACAAGATTTATATTTAAAGGTAAATACAAAGTTTTCACAATTAAAGAAAATGACAACTAGTTCCACTATCTAGGTCAGACTCAGCATACCCATGTCTTCCCAGTGCTAAGAGTGATCGCGGCTAAACCTGAAAATTGTTGGTTTCCAGTCAGGAATGGAACAAGTACACAAACCGACGATAATGCGAAAACATAATAGAATTAACAAGACATGAAAATAACATATGGAATATGAAAGCTAGAAAGTAACTGATGACATGGCACGGTGGAGAAGAAAAGGAAAAATAAAAAACATCTACCTAGGTGGTGTGAAATATCCATTTCGACATGTGAACGACTAGGGGTAGATACGGCACACTGCACGTGTCGTGTGCAGCTGCTATCATTCACGAAAGACACGGGGAATAGTTCTGGGTGGTCCACATGTCTACTAAGATATTTCCCCTCCCGACTACTCTGTGTGACGAGCGTGTCAACGAATAGCAAGGTATATGTATAGACATGAAATGAAAAGACTACTATGAATCGAAAGCAATCAGAAAGCGCACTTGCCTGAGGTCCTTAGCTGGTGAAACCAATAATAATATACCACTCAATGAGCCACAATCAGTCAACACATGTAGAAGTCTCCAGATGCTGAAATAAACAGTACCAACGTTCTTAGAATAGTCAAATTAGCTAGGATTGCCTGTCCTTAAGTCCAATTCTGGACACAGGGGCAAAACGGTAATTTCGGACAAAAATGATGTCCGCCGTTGGACCCGCTTTGCACCGAAAAACATGCCAGAGTCAACGGTCTCTAAATTTATCAAACTATATATCAACAGGTCCAATTTTCTGATACGAACCCAACGTATGTCCAAAGTTCGATTTCGACGGGCTATGCACAAAATCGTCCGTTAAGTGGGACCGTGGGCCCGCAAAACGGCGTTCCGATTCGACTGTCTCAGAATTTGGACCAAACTTGGCATATAGGACCAGAAAAACGATACGGTCCTGTTGGCATAAGTTTTGTCTCAATCTGACGAGCGTGCACAAAGTAATTAGAAAATTTGCACAGAGGCCGATACGGAGAATTTCGATGGATACGCATCAAATTCGTCGCGCATACGCGACCAATTTGAATTCCGTCAAAGCCCACACGTCCACGAAGCCGATACGCAGCTTTCGATGCTTTCGGTTCGCGACCACGTCCCCCGGATTGACAGGACGCACGTCGTATCGAGAGATTTCTAGGATTTCTATAATTTTTAAAAACAAATTTTTCCCTATATTGAAATCAATTTTAACCAAAAAATATACCTCTAAATATTAAACTAAGAATAGGGTTTTGATCTCGGTTATGTTGTCTAAAATTCTGTTCAAGCGGTTTTCCAAAGTTTACGATGTTCTGCTCGCAAATCGACCGCAAACATTGGACGTTGGGACAGTTTCTATACCCAGGAAATCGAGATTTTTCCCAGTTTTGGAACTCAATTCTCATCGTGTACGATGCGAGTAAAAAGGGTCTATGTGAAGGGATTTATAGCCTTATGGGTTGTGAACGTACCTGCAAAAACGGCGTGCAAAATGATTACACGGTGATCGAGAAAATGCATCTCGAAAACTGCCCTGTGGCTGCTGCCAGTTCAGCTTTGCACGCGGCCTGCTCCGGCCTTGCCGTGCCGACGACGGCCTGCGGTGGCGCTGAGGGTGGCACGCGTTGGCCCTGGCGGCGCACGCGGGGATGGGGTAGCCGAGTGGTGTTAGGGTTTTGAGTTTCGCGTGAACTCCGCGCTCTCCCTCTGTTCTATATATCGCGTAGATAAGACTCGGTTTAACCCGAGCGCAGGGGGGGGAGGGAGGGGGGGAATGTTCGGGCCTGTGGGCTTGGGAAAAAATAGGGCTGGGGTTTATTAGCTGAAGAGGAGGGGCTCAGCCTGGCTTTTGCCTGGGCTCGGACTGGGCTCCTTATTCTTTTACTCTATTATATATATATACATACACCCAAATACAAGTATATATATATATATATATATATATATATATATATATATATATATATATATATATATATATGCCTATATATATATATATATATATATATATATTTTATATGCCTATATATATATATATTTTTTTTTTTATATATATATGCCTATATATATATATATATATATATATATTTTATATGCCTATATATATATATATATATATATATATATATATGTATATATATATATATATATATATATATATATATATATATATATATATACCTCCATAGAACTCAAATAAGTCCCACTAGCATCTATTCCTAGTGTAGGGCTTATTTCTATAAATATGAATATATATATAATATAACATTTATTTGAAAAAACCAATAATAAAATATTATTATATAATAATAATCTTGATAATAAAAATAATAATAATAACAAAATTTAATAAATAAATAATGGTGTATATACCATTTTACACAGTCTAAAAATCCCAAAAATGTACAAGGACCTATTTATATACAATTATCATTGAATATCACTATTATTGATATCTATAATATTTATTAATAAAATATATATAAAACATGCATTAGATCATTAAACTGAAATACGACAAAATCATACCAACAATATATCAACATGAACGTTTTTGGACGGGTCGCATGACTACATGGGCTCGACTCAGTTCGGGTCCAGTCCAGACTGGTTTGGTACAACCGGTCTCCTAATATTTAATAAATAACAATTTAACTATTTCTAGGAGTAAAGTCGCAACTCGGCCTGGTTTTCTTAGTTAGGACGTCACTATGGCCCGGCCTTCCTTGGCATGGATAATACACTAGTCAAGGCACGCCACTGTATTATCCGTGCCATGGTTCCTAGTCGTCAGGTACTTCAAAACTTAGCCATGTCCAAAGTCATCTACTGTAATAATTAACTAAATAATTATTTATAAAAACAATTTTGAAATTCACCATTTAAATCTAATAAATAAATTAAAAAAATAATTTCAACCATTTTCTGGAAGGGGAGCTACAGTTGTTTTGACTATTTTTAGCCATCAAGATAGCAGTTTTTTAAACCGTCAATGTAGGCAAAAACCTTTCTTGACTCCGGCCTAGATGACGGTTATTAGCCGTCAAGAAAAATATTTATTCACATGCTATTATGCAGCATGATTTGAATTAAAATTGACGTTTGACAACCGTTAAGAGAAGCTATCCAAAGTACCGTCAAGAGAAGCTTGCCAAAATTCTATCAAGAATTATATATAATATTAATCAAACACACATAATATCAATCCAGAAGCTACACACATCAAATTACTATAAAACCCAAATTGCATATTAACAAACTGTATTATTCATACTACAAAAACTTCCAATACATAATATCATCCCACCACATGTTTTCTTCACTTGTCCAACCACAACATAATCCAACCACAAAGTACACATATATGTCTCACATCTGTTGTTTTCATACCACTTAAACATCCAAACTACTGATATCCATCACTTGTCACCACAAAACATAATCCAACCATACAAAATGAAACCAAAAAAATAGCAAACCAGATCGGAGCACATCTCCTATGTCCACAGCATTCCCCTATTCACAGCATGCATGCACCTTCATTTTTCAACAAGTTCCTGAGAGAACAAGAACACAAATTGTCAATATACTGAACTGCATTCTAACAATATCTTTTCAAGTATTATGGCCAGTTATATGGAAGGAGAATTACAGCAAGATAATCCATTCAACAATTTTAACATAGGATACCTTAAATAACTACATGAAATCTGCAGGCTTTTTCTTGAAGATTCCAGTCTCCTGTGTTCTTGCTCTCTCCATTGTCTACAATATTGACATAACAACGGTCTCAAGTTCAAGTAAGAATTCTAATATCTATTTATTTCAGATCAACCTTTTAAACCGGTGTCATCTCTCTGAAATAAGGAATAACTTAGCAGGTGAATTAGGCAATGAATTATGAAATTATGGATTCTCTTCCATAAATGCGGAGAAAAAACTAGTCGACAGTAAGCATTTGGACAAAAACAGCCAGTCATTAACAACAAATAAAATAGGTTTTCAATTAGCATAACTATGCAATAAAAACAAACTTTACCAAATTATGGACTTCTACTTATGGCATCTACCTTCTAATTTACCTTAGTCAAAAGCACTTACCCTAGCCATTTCCAAAATTCTACTCTTAGGCCTAGGCCACATACCGATGTTCATATTCCATTTCATATATGCATATACATATATATAAATTCCTAACTATCTACCTACTAATCTATCTCTATAATATTATCCCTATTTAGGTAATATCCTATTATCTAGGTTAGGCATCACCTACCATCATCACAGGTATTTACCTATTCTTAAACTAGGTACTTATCCTTTTCATTTTCTTTGCCCATACCCACTCATATATTGGCCAAATATGGCCTGTACAGGGGGTTTAACCCTTTGTCTAACCTGTGCAACACTCAGGGCCCATGGCCCTCACCCCTACTGTCAAGAGCAGGTTAAGGTACGACCTCACATGTCCATTAGCCACCAAGGCCTGCACAAGCCTAGGCCTTCACATTTCCCCCTTTTACTCCTCCATCTAACTGTTACATAGATATAAAGTAACTGTTATAGGCTACTGTTTTCCCTTTATACTGATACCATATATCAAACATGCCAGTTATCCTTACTCTTATAAGTAACCGTATTCCCTTTTTCCTTTCCACATATATGATAGAAAGGATACAGAACTGATACAAAAATAGGCTCATATATATGATACATGATTCAGGACATTAACTAGTGATGCTCTGATTTCTCACTAACTTTCACTCTCATCTCAAAGATACAACTCATGTTAGCCCAATGATTATATCATGTTTTTGAATATAGCTAATCAATTAAGTTTACCATAATGATATCACTAATATTCATGTAATCACTATCATGTTTCTACTTAAACTTAGTATTGTCCTAATGTTCTACATCATATGTTTGTATCATAATGCATCATACTGCTTTGTTCTTCTAACATGTATCTGTAGACATGCTGTAAGCATGATCAAATATGATCAAACCAGGACATATGCAATGGAGAATTAATAATGTGCCAAATACGATATTATACAAGAAGATTTTTCTGAACCGCCTAACGACCTATTCGGGGCCTCGTATCGGGGGTTCCACTGCCCGGTCAGCGGACAGGGATCGAGGGGACAGCACCTCCCGTAGGGGTTCGGGAGAGAAGCCCCCAAAGGTATTCAGATTTCCAGATCTGTTTCTCTTTGGACGACCGCCATCAAGAAAAAAGGCGTCTTCAAGTCTGCTCAAATTTCAGAAGAAAGACGTCATCAAAGGGCTCTTGGTTTTCCTATTTGATTAATGTATTTTCTATATTTATTGAGACTAGAAATACGATGTAAACTGCATCGTACTGGCAAATAGGCTACCCTAGAAATGTTTTTAAAATACCCTTTCATTTTGAAAACAAGCCCACTTACAAAAGCCCAAACTACTTCCTAACTGTTTGACTTTTCAAAAAACCCAAAAACCAATTTGCAAAACCCTAATAGAACCCTAGCAGAACTCGGCCCGAATTCGACCAGAGTTCGGCCAGAGTTCGGTTAGTGAACGTTGCTTTTTGAACTTGGTCTTCCTGCAGTTACGGATCCCAACGAGATTTTCTCATAGAGTTCTGCCCGAATTCTGTCCGAATTCTGTCAGAATTCTGCCTTTGGAAAAACTATAAATAGAGAAGGATTTCGATCATTTCAATTCACTCATACACCAATTCACTTTCATATCTCTTCTCTATAAGCCTACTACTTCTTCCAAAGTGTTCTGAGCTATCCATTTTCAAATCCCAAGCCAGTTACAATCCTCTAGTCGATTTGCCAGTGCGGTACGGTCTAGAAGCTTCAGAGAGATTATAATCAGAGGCTTGATTGAAGGTAGACACTTCATAATTGAAGTTGGTCGAGTTCTTTGTATCAAAGCTCGCATTGTAGAAGTTGCAAGAACTTCGGATGAAAACTTGTGGTAATTTTTCATAGTGGATTCAACATGAAGCTAGAGTTCTTCCGACTGGACTAGTCCTCACAAGAGGGAAACCAGTATACATCCTTATGTTTGCGTTTGCTCTCTACTTTTTATTTACTTATCTGTGATATATTATCTGTGATCTTGTTGCTAACACTTTTTTAAATAGTTAATTTTTGCTGCCTACTCGATTCACCCCCCCTCTAGGGTATTGTGCTTTACAACTCGTTCCGACAATCGATCCTATAATTGGTATCAGAGCCAGTGCTACAAATAGAGAGCGGGTGCTTGGTATATAAATATTGTTGCTCATATCAATTGCTCCTACAATTGGTATCAGAGCAGGCTCTCCATCTAGAGGTATTATATTCTGATCCCAATTGTTCCTACAATTGGTATCAAAGCGGGTTATACAGGTAAAGCGAGGTAACACTGCTATTATATTCTTATTTATTATAGCTATTACATAGATCACTTTATCACATATGTCAAGTATGTACTTCACAACTGAAGAGCAATCCTCAAATAGACTTCCACTATTTGATGGAACAAACTATAGTTATTGGAAGACACGGATGAGCTTCTACTTGAATTCTCTAGATTTTGACTTATGGTTAATTATTGTCAATGGCTGCAAAAAGCCTACTATCACTTCTATTCTCACATCCTCTATAATCAATAAGCCTTATTATAGTTACGCGGAGGAAGAAAATAAGTTAGCTAGCCTTGATGCAAAAGCTATGCATATGCTTTATTGTGCTGTAGACACAAATGTATTCAATCTTATTTCTACTTGCACAATATCTCATAAAATTTGGAAAGTTCTTGAAGCTACTTATGAGTGCAGGTATGAAAGCAAAGCTAGCAACTCCAGAGAGAAGGATAGTCTTCATAATGATACAAATATGTACATGACAAAATTGGGGTTTAAGGTACAACACAATCCCTTATACGAAGAAGAGGCTGTATGTGACAACTGCAAGAAGATAGACCACATCCAAGAAGATTGTACTACTACTAGAATGGAGAATCACTATGAAAGATCAAAAGAAGAAAGATTATCATCTCACAAGTACACTAGCACGTGCATATGGTGTGAAAGCGAAGCAAGCGATTCCAAAGAAGAAGAGAAACCTCATCAAGCTGCAAATTTATGCTCAATGGCATTATCTAACGAGGTACAAAATAATTTCCTTCTTGAAGAGAATGAATTCTCTTATGATGAGTTATCTGATGCTTTCAGTGACCTATTAGAAGAACACAAGAAAGTATTAGATAAGTATAAGCAATCTAGAAAAGATATTTTATCCTATAAGCGTGAGAATGAGAAGCTTACTTGCTTATTGAATGATGCAAGAAATACTTCTACTTCTGATAAAGCTACTAAGATTTCCACACTTGAGTTTAGATTGCATGAGGCACTTGATTGCATTAAGAAAAGCACTCAAGAAAATGCTAAACTTAAAGAGGAATTAGAATCAGAAAAGAAGAAGAATTATATTGCTTCATGTAGAATTGATGCTCTTTATGCTAAGTATGATGAGATCCGTGCTAACTCTAAAAAGTTAGAGATTAGACTAAAAATGTAGGTAGTACAACCTATGACTCAGTCTAACACAAGATACGTGGCACATCATAAAGGCACACACGACAGATCATCTAGAAAGGAAGTAAGCAAAGCTAAAGCTTCACATAACCATGCTTTCTATTACAAGTATCCACGCACATCATGTCATCCCACTGCACGTTCTCATACTGCTGCACGTAGCACTAATATTAATATTTTTTGTCATTATTATGGTATGAGTGGACATCTTTCTAATCATTGTCCGATTAGAAAACTTATTGATATGAACTTGTGCAAATGGGTTCCCAAATCTAACAAATGTGGATCCAAGTATTGGATACCAAAGTCTTCACCTAATATTGCAGGTGCAGCTTCTCATATCAAATAGAACCATGGAACATGTTGGTGATTACAAAGCTACAAAGGTTATCTTCCATGCAATTGTACCAACAGAAGTGTGGTCACTAGAACCACTTCGGTAACATGCTTCATAAATAGTTTTTAATATCTAGCATGTTCTTATTAATTTCTTGCTATTAGATTTCATAGATATCTTTTAAATTGTTTATTGTTTAAATAAATATGAGACATAATCCTAGCTTGACTAGATGTTTAGCTTAAATGTCTAGTTCACACTATATAGTATTTTACTCACTTTCCATTAGTGTGACACATTTATCTATGTATGCTATTTATTGTTAATCTTTATTCTTGAAGCATGCATAGGAGCTTAATTTTGTTTTGGTGAATATGTTTTGACTCTTTGTCTTTAATATTTTTTAATATCCACTTCTTACCGATTTGTCTTTAACATGTCGTATTTACTTTGATCAGTATTTTGTGAGTATGTATGTTTAGCGCAAGTCTTCTATTTACTTGAAAAGTATATACATATACTTTTGTGTTAACCTTGTGCTTGTATAATATATTCATATTGATTCTCAAATTTTATTGTGATTAACTTCTTATGAGTCAATTACATCTTTGTCTGACAAAGCATATTTATGCATGTTTTTTATCTTCAGATATTTTCTTATGCTTATTAAGGATACATAATTCATTTTCATTTATATATTGCTCATGTTTCTTATATTTTTGTATAAATATCTTTATGGGTATATATGAGTTAAGTTTAAGTTCTATATTATTTAAAAAAGTAGCTTCAAACTTGTACTTATCTCATACTTCAGCTATAGATTACTTTGAACAATTTTTTATGTTCTTCTCTTATTAGCTTCTTCATCGAAGCCACTTTTTCTTGTCTTTTTGGTAGACATTTTAGATACATGACTCTTATTGAAATATTTTTTTTATATCTTGATCTTGATAAACCATTATTTGGGTATTTACTTCTTTTATGTTTAGGGATTCTGGATTTTGATGTTGTTCGATGATACTGCATATATTACTTTGAATCTAAGTTCTTAAGAGTAGAGATCATTTTAGGAACAAGCCGAAAGGGTCCTTCTGTCATACAGGTATAAATAGCCTGAAGCGACATGGTATACTAGTCTTCGGACTACCGCTAGCTGGGAACCGCCCCCTACAGCTAACCCGAAGTGATCAATACTTTATAGACTTAAGATTTATTAAGGTCTACTTGCAACTATCGTCTAGTTCTGGATCCAAGGTACTGAACCCAATCCCCTAGGTTCTAAAATACATCAACGTATCTAGGTCCTATATTTTGATTTACAAATGTTTTATATTTTATTGCTACCCAATGATTTTGTAGCACATATGGATAAATGTAATTCATACATCTTATACCGTATGCTACATTGTTATAAGAATTTTTTTAAAGTCCATAGAATATAATATTTTTTTATATTGTACTAATTCTTCTTAAATCCTCGGTTATTAAAGAAGATATTTGTTATGGGTACAAGTCTACAAAGGGTCTGTCTGTCACCACGACTACGGTCGAAGCGAAGTGGTACTTAAGTGATCCCCGGTGAACCTCCGTTAGCTGGGACAGTACCCTTACATCTAACCCAAGATTGGTCAACGCTTTATAAACTAAAAATTTATTGAGATCTAGTTGCAATTGTTATATGATAGATTTTGAATTTTAGATTTGATGGATAATATTATTTAATGATTTAATTTTATAAAAGGTAATATATATTGATCTTCATAGGTTAATGTCTGTCATCTTTTGATATGTTCATTTTTCTGTCACACTATTCGATATTCAGACTTGATGATCTTGTGACTACTCATTGAATATTATGATCTTGTGATTTCGTCTTTAGCTTGTATAATATTCATGATTTTGAGCTTTATATTATTATCTTCTTATTCAAGTTACTTACTGTCTATAACAGTAACTCTTGCAGGGAAGAAGTCATGCATATTGAATATCTCTCTCTCAAAGCATTTCTTTTCTTTAACCTCACGGTTGTCAGGTGGACACCGTACTAAGGCTTTAAAAGGGAAGAAATGAACTTTGATAAGAAGACCTAATATTTTTGAATTAGTTTTCTACTTCTGAAAATATGTCTCTGAATTTTATTTTTTAATTTTTTTTTTGGATATAGCCATGTAAAGGTGGAGCAGTTAATTGTTTCAAGTCAATTAGCCCATTGACATGCCATACACTTTTCTTTGAACATATATCTAGTTATGCTTATTTGTTCAAATGGATTTATTTCTGATTTATGGATTCTTTTATTAAAAATATTTTCGTAATTCGAATCGACAGCTTTCAGTCTAAGGACTAAATGGACGCATTCGAACATTTACTAAGACGATTTTTCGTAATAAATTTCACATTTTTGAAAAGTCTTTTTGATTTCTTTTTGATTTATTGAATCTGTCTGGTACTCAAATGTTATTATTAAAGACAGTTTTCAAAATCTTTTTATGTCTTGAAATATTTATTATATATATATATATATATATTGGAGATATATTTGTTTGTTCATCTTTAAGCATTTATTTATTGGATATTTATTTTTCTTGCCTAAAGATGATATTTGTTTTAAGTTTAGGATTTTATATGCATTTGATCAAGGGGAAGAAGGATGCATATCTTGGATCTCTTAGATCTTGTGATTATTTATTTTATCTATTTTATGCATATAAATTATTTTTGAACTATATACGCATATTTTAAGGGGGAGCAAATTTAATTGTTTCAATTCTTTTATGCCCTTAATATGTGGTATAACTAGTTCATCATGGACATATATTATTTTACTTAAAATATCTTGTTGAGTTGTTCATGATATCTGGATTTGTATTTTATGAGAGAATATATGATTATTATTATTTTTAAAAGTTATCATGCCAAAATTAATTTAATTTATTGATAATCTTTTTGAGTTTAAACTGATTTGGCATTTCTTATTAAGATTTTATCGCAAAGTTCATGATTATCTATATTTAGACTGATCATACTTTACGGGGGAGCATTCAATTCGACTGAATTTCTCCTTCTCAAGTATTTTGTCTTCATTACCTTCATGTTTATCTGATGGATATATATCATGCTAAGGTAATTGAATTCAAATGCATAAACTTTGGTATAGATTTTGCATAGATTCTAGTATACGTATTTTGATTTCTTTTCAATGATTATACTCTTTATAGAATTAATTCACTAATTTGTATGGACAAATTATGAATCATATCTTTTTGTGATCATTGTTAAAAGTCTCATTATATTTTTTTTCATATATACTAGATCTGCGAATTTCTATTCCTCATGATTTATGACCAATGATTGATTCCTTTTATTTTTGGTCTATTTTTGACAATATGATGAACAAAATGTGTTTTGAATGTCATTTTTGGATTTCTAGTTGGTAAACTTTGTATTGATTGATTTCAATGTTTTTAAGTTCAACAAACTATGTTGTGTTTTGATAAGTTTTTTTATGCCTTAGTTTGCAATTTTCTAAACTTGTCGTTACACTGCTCCTAATCCTTGATCGTAATTATTTTTGCTTTCCTCCTTTACTTATGCTTGAGTTCATTTTAGCTCTAATTACGGGAGAGCTTATTTTTGATCATATCAAAGGGGGAGAAATAAGTTTAAGTCAGTACACAATATTCTAGTTTTATGTGTTTATTAGTGATACATGCATCTATTGTGTATATATTAAACTTAATGGATTTGCCATAATCAAAAAGGGGGAGATTGTTAGCCCATTGATTATATCATGTTTTTGAATATGGCTAATCAATTAAGTTTACCATAATGACATCACTAATATTCATGTAATCACTATCATGTTGCTACTTAAACTTAGCATTGTCCTAATATTCTATATCATATATTTGTATCATAATGCATCATACTGCTTTGTTCTTCTAACATGTATCTGTAGACATACTGTAAGCATGATCATATATGATCAAACCAGGACATATGCAATGGAGAATTAATGATGGAACAAAGACGGCGTTATACAAGAAGATTTCTCTGAACCACCTAACGACCTATCCGGGGCCTCGTATCGGGGGTTCCGCTACCCGGTCAGCGGACAGGGGTCGAGGGGACAGCGCCTCCCGTAGGGGTTCGGGGGCGAAGCCCCAAAGGTATTCAGATTTCCATATTTGTTTATCTTTGGACGACCGCCGTCAAGGAAAAAGGCATCTTCAAGTCTGCTCAGATTTTAGAAGAAATACGTCATCAAAGGGCTCTTGGTTTTTCTATTTGATCAATATATTTTCCATATTTATTGAGTCTAGGAATATGATGTAAACTGCATCGTACTAGCAAATAGGCTACCCAAGAAACGTTTTCAAAATACCTTTTATTTTGAAAACAAGCCCACTTACAAAAGTCTAAACTACTTCCTAACTGTTTGACTTTTCAAAAAGTCCAAAAACCAATTTGCAAAACCCTAACAGAACCCTAACAGAACCCTAGCAGAACTCGGCCCGAATTCGGCCAGAGTTCGGCTAGAGTTCGGCCAGAGTTCGTTTAGTGAACGTTGCTTTTTGAACTTGGTCTTCCACTACTAAAATATGCTATATTAGCGACGTCGTTTAGCGACGGAACAAAATACCGTCACTAAATATGTAATATAGCGACTCACTTCTATTGTCATCGCAAATCGTCGCTGAATAGCGACGTTCAGCGACAGTAGATAAATTACGTCGCGGAATAGCGACGTTCAGCGATATATTATTAAAATATGTCGCCATATATTAAAAGGTTGCGACGTTTAGCGACGTCAACTGTTGACTTCGCTAATTTTTTTACTTAGGGCACAGTTCTATTTCCTTTTTCCCCCTCACTCAAAAATTTCATATTTTTCATTTTCCCTCGAGCTCTCGGCGACTCCCTCCCCCCTCCGGCGACTCCCTCCCCCCCGGCGACTCCCTCCTCTCCCGGCGACCCCAACCCCCCATCGAGCTACTCCTCCTCGACCTCCTCCTCCCCCAATTCGAGCTGCTCCTCCTTCTCTCCGGTAAACCCTAACACTCCTCCTCCTCCTCCTCCTTCTCCTTCTTCTCTCTCTCCCCCACACACACAGAGACACACACACACACACATACACGGACACACACATACACACGGACACACGGACACACACGCACACATAGACACACACGGACACACACATAGAGCTATTGTGTGTGTTTTGAATCCATAGGTTCAATTTTGAGGCTCTTTTGAGTCCTCATTAGGAAGTTAGGATGGGTTTGATATCACCCATGGAGAAATTCCGAGGGTGGCTAGGATGGGTTTATACCCAATAGGCTATTTTGTCTTCTAATTTCCGATTTGTATATGTTAGAGAATAGATTAGCCATGATTAGGATGTCCCAAGTGGTTTTCATTTGAATACATGTGTTAGTATCTATGTATTTTTGGCCTACAAGTCACTTTTGTAGGTGGATACATGAATTTTGGTATATATTATATATGTGGACTGATTTAGGGGTTATTGTATATATATATATATATATATATATATATATATATATATATATATATATATATTGGTGTGTGTGTTGGTAGTGCCTTGAGGTGGTAGTGCACTTGTGAGTGTGCTTGAGAGTGGTGTTAGTTTGTATGTGTATTTTGTTAGTGAGGAGAGTTAAGTGTGTTATGTGTTGTAGAGAGGAGTATGTGTGTTTGAGTGCTTGTGAGTGTATGTGATGTAGGGGGAATTTAGATATGGGATGTGAGGGTGTTAGTATATGTGATAGAAGGGGGGATCATAGCATAATGGCTACAGGATGGAGCAGCACCAGCTACAAGTAGTTGCAGTGGCAGCTGCAGTACATGGCAGCAGGGTAGCAGCATGCAGGGTGCACCTGCGACAGCGGCCAGGCAGCAATTGCAGCAGTAGCAGCTGCAATAGGCAGCGGCAGCGGCTAGTTCCTATATATATGTGTTAGAGATAGATGTTAGGATATCTAGGATACATAAGATGTTAGAGGATACGTTTAGTATCCTAAGTTAGCCAGTTAATATGTTAGAGTTAAGATAGTATCCTAGGATTCTAAGTAGTATCTTAGGATATTGGTTGATATTATATTCAAGTCTTGTCAATAATGTCTTTGACTTTGTCATGGGGTCTTAGATATCGGTTGTAGGTGACATTGTAGATATATGGTCTGGCGATATTCAAACGAATCTAGTGTGTCTGAATGAGATATCGGTTGTAGGTGATATTATATTCATGGGGTCTACTTGACTTTGTCATGGGGTCTTAGATATCGGTTGTAGGTGACATTATATTCAAGTCTTGAAAATTGATGTTAATTAAGACAATTTTCAACTTGACCCTGGCGATATCGAAACGAATCTAGTGTGTCTGAATGAGATTGGCATTAGTAAGAATCGATAGCGTATGTGTACACGTTGGATGCACAAGAACTTATGTGCGATATAGCATGGTTATTAGTAACTGTCCGCTACTAATGTGTGTCCCATAATAAGACATAATATACGAATTTGTGTCTATTGGATAATGTGTGTCCGTCGTTGCAAAATTATTTCCAAAGGGATATGAATTACTACTTGCAGAATCGTTCATAGATGTACAATCGTCGTCCTGAGGATATGTGAGGTGTACGGGATGAATACATAGCGTGAGTAGAGCAGTTCCTGCAGTTTGCTAAGGCGTTCCCTCAGTACATGGATGACACCAAAATTAAGTATCCGTGTGTGAAATGTCATAACATGAAATATTATCCAGAAGTGGAAGTGACATATCATTTGTACTCGAGGGGTTTCATGCCTAATTACTATCAGTAGACCGCACACGAAGAACTTGTGTCTTTAGCATCAGAGCCGGAGCCTTATGTTGAGCCGTATATGCATGCGGGACCTAATTTTGTTTCAGATAATCATGCATACGACGACGGGTGCGTGAACATGGTTTTCGATGCTGCGGGACCTAGTTTCATTCATGATGCAGCTGAGGAGGCACCGAATGTCGATGCTGCAAAGTTCATGGAGTTGCTGGAGAATACAAGGACTCCATTGTATCCTGGTTGTGAGGATCATTCACCGTTGGAGGTGGTTACTAGACTGTTGAGCATTAAGTCAGATTTTTACATGTCGCAAGAATGTTACAACCGAGTGTTGGAGTTGATTATAGAGATCTTACCGGCGGGTGCTAAGTTGCCTAAAGACTTCTATCGGTCTAAGAGAATGGTGAGATCGCTCTGGATGGGATACGAGAAAATTGATTCTTGTCGCAATGGGTGCATGCTGTACTACAAAGACGACAAGGACGCAGATATGTACAGATTTTGTGGTGTAGATCGCTATAAGACCACTAGTACAGGAAGGTCTACCGGTGCTAGAAGACCGACCGATTCAATGCACTACTTGCTTTTAACGCCGCGGTTGCAAAGATTATTTATGGTGGAAGAAACGACCGAAAATATGAGTTGCCACATTCGAGAACAGATTGAAGGAGTGTTGGATCACCCATCCGATGGAGAAGCATGGAAGCACTTTGATCGAGTGTATCCTGATTTTGCTTCAGATTCGTATAATGTCAGGTTGGGGCTATCTTCTGACGATTTTACTCCTTTTGGTCTTTCGGGATCCCAGTATTCGTGCTGGCCTGTGATTGTCACTCCGTATAACCTACCGCCTTGGATGTGCATGAAGACTCAGTACATGTTTCTAACCATTATAATTTCTGGTCCGAACAATCCCAAGAGGAACATTGATGTGTACTTACAGCCTTTGATAGATGAGTTAAATCAGTTATGGGAAGTAGGCGCTAACACGTACGATGTTTCCAGGAAGCAGAATTTTCAGATGAAGGCAACCCTTATGTGGACCATCAACGACTTTCCGGCCTATGGAATATTATCTGGATGGAGCACTCATGTCCATCTCTTATGTCCATATTACATGGACCATACTAAGGCTTTCTGCTTGAAACACGGAGGAAAATTGTGCTTCTTTGATTGTCATCGGCAATTTCTGCCAAAAGATTATCCGTTCAGAAGGAACAGGAAAGCATTCCGTGCCGGCGTTATAGAGAAGGGTGATCCACCGCCAAGGTGGTACGAAGCCACGATATAGAAGGATGTTAGAGATTTTCCAAGTGCTATCGAAGATCCTACAACTGGGTACAAGTGCGATGGATTTGGTAGAGATCATAACTGGACAAAGAGGAGCATATTATGGCATCTGCCATATTGGAGTACCAATATGATCAGACATAATCTTGATGTCATGCATATTGAGAAAAATGTATTTGATAATATAATTAATACTGTAATGGACATAAAGGAAAAAACGAAAGACAATCCCAAGGCCAGGTTGGACTTAGAAGAAATATGCAAACGCCCTGCTTTGCATTTGATAGAGGAGAATAGAAAACAGTTCCTGCCGAAGTCAATTTTCTAACTGGACAAGGAGGATAAAGTGAGACTTTTTCGGTGGACGGGCCTAAAATTTTCATACGGATATGTGTCAAATATGAGAAGATGTGTCGATCCGAAGGAAAACAAATTGACGGATATGAAGAGCCACGATTGTCACGTATTCATGGAGAGGTTAATTCCAATTGTATTTCAAAAATTCTTACCGCATGCAGTTTTGGATCCATTGACGGAGCTTAGCATATTCTTCAGGGATCTTTGTTCTAAGAAATTGCTCGTTGATCGTCTAGAAAAGCAAGATAAGAACATTGCGGTAACATTGTGCAAGCTAGAGAGGGTGTTTCCTCCTGGATTCTTCGACTCTATAGAGCATTTGCCGATTCATCTATCCTATGAGGCACGTGTTGGTGGACCCGTCGAATATCGATGGATGTACCCTTTCGAGCGACATTTAAATCACCTAAAAATAAAGGTGAAAAATAAGGCATGGGTCGAGGGTTCTATTTGTGAAGCCTATGTTCTCGAGTAGATCACAAACTTTTGTTCGATGTATTTCAAGCCTCATGTTGCAACTAATAGAACGAGAGCTTCCAAAAACGACGACGGAGATCATGAATGTAATGATATAATACTGAAGGTATTCAATGCCCCAGGAAAACCATCGGATAAAATAAAGAAGAGGTATCTGAATGATGTTGAGCTAAGGGCTGCTCAGGGGTATGTATTACTCAACTGCGACGATGATGAAGTAGAGAAGTTGGAGGGGTAAGTAATTAATATGTCTATATTATTTTAATAGTTTTGATTATTATACTATTAAATTAATTGAACGATGTTGTTTTCAGCATATTTAATGATGATGTGAGGTCAGGTAGTCCACACATAACAGAAGAAGAACACGAACAAGAAATGAGGCATTATTTTCCATCATGGTTGAGTGCATATGTAAGACTTGAGAACTCTGTAATTATCTTTCTGTATATGCACTTGAGAATGAGCTTAATTATTTTTTCGTAGTATTTAGGTCGATCGTCCATACGCAAGACTTGAGAATGAGTCTATTATAACGCTAGCCAAGGGACCAATTTATGCTGTAAAAATATGGCCAAGCTACTATGTTAATGGGTTTAGGTTCAAGTCAACAACTTGCCCGATCAGAGACAACTTTGTGGATCTTGATTCCACCAAAAATAGTTGTTTGTGTATCACATCTTCGAACTACAAAGATGTTGATGCGGGCAACGATTTCTATGGCGTCCTACGGGAGATTGTAACACCCAGTTTTCCAGATGAGGGTAATTTTGAAATTTTGTAATTATAATTATTATTTATTGATATTTATTTCATATTATGATTTTTGGTGATTTTTAATCATTTTTTAAACTATTTAAAATTATGACTTGTGATTAGGGTGTTTCATCTACCACATTTCTAGTTTGAGGATATTTTTGTCATTTTTTTGAATTATTTGAATTTAATATATATTATTTGGAATTATTATGAATTATTGAGATTTATTAGAATTTATATGATTTTGGTATAATTTAATTAAGGGTTAATCTAGACTTGACTAGTGTTGACTTTGGAGCCTAACCTAGAAGCTAAACCTAACTAAGGTGACTTGGTTTAGTATGTAACCTTAGTCTAACCTAGATCAACCCATGATTTGGTCATTTAGACTCAAGTTAGAATAAAAGGCTTTTAGTCATAAGCCATGACTTAGGGTTTTGAAACCAATGATTATCAACTTAAGCCATAGTGGCCCAAAGCCCATAGCCCATTACTAGAAACCCTAACCCTAATCATCATGGCTGGCCACCTAGGGATCATCCCCCTATTTATACTCTCTTCCATTAGGTTAGCCCCCTTTAGAAAGTTCACATTTGAAAAAAAGAGGTAAATCCCATCTTTAGAAATTCCTAGAAAATTTATTTGAATTCCTTTTTAATCCTAACAAGTTGCATTAGATCCTAATTCATCTATACTTGCTATTATTTGAGGATAATCCCAGCTTTGGGAAAATTTGAGAGTATTTGGCTAGCAAGGAGCTTGGAGCTTTTTCAAGCTTTTTGCACCTATAGGTAAAACTTCACAAATTGTATTAATATTTCGTTTTCTTTGCATTTAGGGCTAGATCTAGGAGTCCCCTAGCTGCCCACAAAACTTGGGCACAATTCGTGTCCATTTCGTGTCCGTATCGGACACGTATCGTATTGATATACTAGGTGTTTGTAGAAATGCCACATAGGAATTAATTTTCATATTTTTAAAATATAATTGCATGGATTTGTAGATCTTGATGTGTGTATTAATTTTTGTGAAGACAGTAGTGTGTTTCGTGTCCATTTGTGTCCTATTTTTGTGCGTGGACACGCAGCACGAGCCCGTAGGCCGTGTCCTGCATCACGGGCTCCATATCCTTGGATACAGGACACGTCGTGTCCTGATTTTTTGTGTGAACCTTGGGGCAACGTCTGCAACCATGCTCCCAAAATTTGGGAGCAGATGGTTGACCACGTGCGGAGCAATCGTGCCCGCACTGGCCATGCACTGTCGTGCACTAACAGCAAACACGCACAGAAATGCGCACTGACACGGGCTTGTAACTTGGATACGACACAATGTGGACCCCTTGCAGGCAGTTGGACACCTACCCTAACACATGGTGAACCCGTGTGCATGGACACGTGTCTCCACGTGGCCTGTGTCGCGTGCTAGACACGTGTGCACGCGTGCACGAGGCTGCACTGTGTCATGGTGTATTTGCGTGTTTAAAACTTGATTGGACACGTCGTATCCCACTTTGGGGACACGACACACTCATTGAGGCATGTTCACCTATGACACGTTATTTACCAACCGATTAATTGTGATCTTGATGATTAATTAGAATCGAAATCATGATTATTTCCCTAAAAGTCTGATACCACTGATATACCTTGGGTGAAATATAAATTTTGGGTTTAATTTGCTTAATTACCTGTTTTAAATGATGTTAAATGTTAGGTTAGACTCACCTACATGTGTAAGGGCTGATGATTATGTTAGTGTGTGATTTATGGGAGCAATGGATTTCGAAATTGGTTTTTGGGTATGCAACTGTTTGGGTTTTGTTTGGACTGTCATTATTTGGAATCCTGAGAACTAACACACTGTCACTTGATCCTTCACTTCTTAATTTCTGAAAGCACACACACATATATAATCCCTGTCACACATGACACTAATTTTTCTCTCATGTGTTGACACACACATATCATCACTGATTTTGCCCTCAAACACTTCCACACACTATAGCCTACACACCACTTACACATGGACACACAGGTTACTGATTTTGAATTAAAGTGTATTTTCAAGCTTAATTTCCCTGATTAATCACCATGTTAATTCATTACATATGTATGAGATTACTTGAATGATTGGTTTCATGTTAATTAGGAGATTGGTTTGGATTTCGAATGGGTTTTGGATTCCTGAATGGATTTTAGACATTGAGTTGGGTTTCAATGTATCGACTGGTACATTACATTTGTTTGACTGATTTCCATTCTAAATAGATACTAAATTTTGAACTGAGAATATATTTCCTATCATTTATTTCCAATGTCCTGAGACACTGAGTTAGTTTCTGTTTTTTAAAATTGAATGAGATTAAATTTCAATGTTCATTAGTTGTTAAATCCTGAGAATCTATTCACTATTTTTCCTGTCATATTTTTCTGTTTCCCATCACCTCTCACAAACACCTGAGAACACACATTGTTTGCAAATCAACCTGTCCATGTTCACAACCACACAGCCATTTATACTCAAACACACACATGGAAATGTCTCCTGGATTACACACACAGGCACAAAACTGGAACTGTCATTTGGTTGACAGCCTGAGAACAAATGTTCTCCTCAATTGAACATTTTTCTACATTTGGTTTCAACTAGAATAATTTTCTGAGCACATCTGTGATGTTAGGATGGTATGGCAGAGGATTAGTTGATTGAATTCGAATTTGGATTGGTTATTTGATCTGTCACATGTCCTAATTCCTGAGAATGGCTGTCATATTACCTATTCCTAAGTGTCCTGTACACACAACCACCATTTCACTAATCCTGAACACATAATCACCTGCACACTGTCTCGAAATCCTGGAAACACTAGTTCACTATAAATTCCTA
The DNA here is from genome assembly GCA_029216955.1 of Iris pallida. Classification (NCBI taxonomy): domain Eukaryota; kingdom Viridiplantae; phylum Streptophyta; class Magnoliopsida; order Asparagales; family Iridaceae; genus Iris; species Iris pallida. The sequence continues at coordinate 8,378,049 of JANAVB010005999.1, read as the reverse complement.
ATTCATGAGAACCTTGTTTGAACTGTCATGATACCCCCCTGACTGTTTGAGTTGACACAACTATAATGCCATCACACTGTTTTATGTTTTCCTTCACTGGAACACATAGGTTCCTCCTCTTGACACAAATGTGTGACACACATATTACAGTATAACACACACACTTTTATTCCTACACACACAGCCTAACATTGTTCACTAATTTCTAATGATCACTGTTCTGAATTCCTGCACACATATGTTCCTGTCTTTAGGATTTTTGTGGCACACACATACACACAAAGTTCATCACATTGCCATGTATCATGTACACACACCTATCTAAATCCACACACACTCTAAGACATAAGTCATTGCCTGTGAGCATTAACACACCTTGAATCATGTATAGACACATGTTCCTGCCACTTGAGAATCCTCCTTACACACACATCTCATACACACACATCACATGTTATCCCCCTCTCTATGAAATACATGTATATATATTCTATATGAGTATGCCTATAGCTATATATAGCATGTCTAACCTATATGAATATGTGTGATGGTAGTGTAAAGTGTAAGGGAATCTCTATATGTGTAGTAGCTAATGTGTTAGGCACTTCTTTGGTATATGTGAATAGTGATATATGTATATATGTGATATTGGCCTATGGTGTGTCTGTTAGGCTAGTGAGAGCTTAGTTAGGCTTGTTTAGTCTTGTTTAGACCTAGAATGACTTGTTTGACCTAATTTAGACTTGTTGGACCTAGTTTGACCATAGTTGACCTAGTTTGACTTCTAGGGTTGACCAGAGTTGACCATGAGTTGACTTTGGCCTAGATTGACCTAGATTCATGTAGAATGCATTGTAGTGCATCTTATTACCATTCTGGACATGTTATGACTTGTGCTGTTCTAAATAGGAGCAAGACACCACTCCTCGGACAGTACTTTCATCTTGGACACTCAGATACCAGGCGAGTACATTCTCTGATCATTTCATATCCTGTTTAGAATTATTTTCCTGCTTTAAATTACTTTACTTGATACTGTCACGTTGGTCACACGGATTAGTACTATATAGATCCCTTCTTGAGATGTTATCCCCTCAGGGAGCATCGGGTACTACATGTTCTGTGCGTTTCACTTACATGGTGTATCACTATGCTTCACGGTTCATTGATCACTTGTGACATGTACTCTCATGATCACAGAGTCTTCCTTGAATCACCCATTTATGGGCATTCCTAGAATCACCCATTTATGGGCCCTCCATGTATCACCCTTGTGGGCCTTTGCATGGAATCATAACATAACCTGGCTGTATCCTTGTCTATTGATTGGGGGTACGGGGGAGTAGAAGTAGACATGTGAATAATATCCAAGTAGTATCTCACCTGATAACCTCCGTAGTGTCTTATCAGAATCTCCTACGCCATTCACATGTTTATATTGTACTCTGACTCACTAGCCGATGATTGTTCTCTATTTATAATATATATTTCCATTACAGCTTTCTCTGTTTACATCCTGTACTTCTTTCAGTTCCTGTATCTTATTTTACTGCATGATTATATTTTCTAACCTGCTATGAACTGTTGAGATGTATTCTGCTCGCTCCTGTCCTGACTGGACCTGTTAAAAATATTACAGAGGACGAGGAGGAGGCCTGCATGGATACCTTTTACGGTGCTACCTTAGATGAGTGTTTGGACCTGGACCAGCATCAGGTCCCACTAGCAGTGGATGACACCCCTCTAAACTAGGATGTTTTTATTTACTTTACTCTCTGGATGACTGTATATATTTTGATACTTGGGATATGTACTTATCTTAGACACTTAGACTCTCTGTTTGTACTTATGGATTTCCTTTCTTTTCAGCAGTATCTATCTATATATCTATCTTCTATCTTATCTTTCTGTCTTAGTTGTGATTGAGTTTACTTTCTGCTATGTCACCCCCATTCGGGGAGTATAAACTGTTTAGCATTATATTGTTAGATGTTTTGACCTACGACAGCGTTCTACCACCGATACTACGGCGTAGGCTGGACGTACCCACGTCTCGTACCCTTACTCTAGGGTGCGGGTCATGACACGTTTTTAGTGGTGGCCCACGCAGGTCGAGTTTATGTAGTGGTATTCGAACTAGAGTATCACTACACCCTGCAGTAGGATTAGGATATTTTGAAGGTACTCAATCACATTAGGAAAAACTCTTAACCAGATTCCTTTATCTAAATTGTTGCTTATTGACTTTCCTTGAATATAAACCGTCCTCCTTTGAATTTTTGCTTCATTCTCAGAAATTGCTTCTTGTTTTGATCTATCTTCATGATGGTTATGGAGACGCGATCTCATCGCTCCGGTTCGGGGGATACTATCGAGAGGCTGGCCACCTCTCGTCCTATTCATCAGGGACTCGAGACCGCAGCTCATGTTGTGCCAACTCAGGTTGGCATTTCTGCTACATTGGAGGTGCTCCTCTGCCTGTACAGAGACCTTTTTCCCGTCATTCCTGATTTCTCTCAGCAGCAGCGGTTCATGCAGCATCAGCTACAGGCCAGAGGAAACCAGCAAGGGCGAGCTTTCACTAGGACAGTCAAGGATGCACAGACCATTGGAGATCTTGCTGCAAGTTCTGTTCTTCTCGATTCCATTCCCGCAATTATCTTTTATAACTACCTTGAAATCCGATTCCATCTGTTCCTTGTTGATTGATTAATTTTGTCATGTTGCTCTTTTGTTATGTTTGTTTTCTTTTCTTCTGAGAAAATCATATGGGCTAGGTCACCTCAGTTATGGGATCTAGAATCTTCGATAGTCGTGTTAGTTGGCATAGTGAGGACATGTAGTCAGATTTTGGATGTATTTCTCGGGTATGGGAATTTAAGGTTTTCGCCGTCGCATGCGACAACACGAAAATTTTAAATACCATGAACCTAGAGGTATGTACCTTAGTCAAGGACTCTGTGATTATCGTAGCCTTGCTCACTAGCATGACGGAGACTCTAGACAACATGATTTTGGACAGACGCATATGATTAACAGGTTGTATCTTGAGAAGGGTTTAAACATCATACCCTTCTGTTGTTATAAATAACTTAGGAGTAGGGATATTTAGTTTGTAGAGCTTATTCATATGTGGTTCTTTCATAGTATAATTATATGATGACTTGTAGAGTGCCTGTGCCCTGGGGATGATAGTTAGCATTGGTATTAGAATAGTAACCCAGTGTAGGTGATTCCCATGTTATTTATAATATCGACCAGTTACGTATAGGATGTTAGTATGCCTTGCAGCCCTTATGATTATTATTATTTTTCCTTACCATTTTCCAGTGAGGCACCCATGACCAGAGCCTGCCCTTGAGTATAGTTGTAGTTTCACCTAAGGCCGAGAGGTCTATTTATATAGATTGGTTGCAGATGATATTGGCATATGGGATATGGGTTGGTTGGTACCTATAGGTCATTGTTGTATAGGATTATTGACAAGTTATTTAGCCTATATTTGGCTCAGTTTTCCTATTTTAGTTAATTTCTTCTTGTGTGGAGTTCAGTCATGTTTGATCAACCTTAATAGGCAATGTGCAGACCCTTCACTAGATTCCCTGTCCCCTTGGTTCAGACTTGTACAAGTTGTTCACTGCACTCAAATTTCTTTACCTACCATGTTGCATCATAGGTTTCACTGGACCATAGTTCAGACCCCAATTACTGACTCACCAATATAACTATTAACCCCTTACCATATTCTACATTTCTGAGAGTTAGTATCATGCATACTAGAGGTCTGCACTCACCATTGGGACAGTTCACTGTTCTATCCCAGTACACCTTACAGTATCTGATCCCTTCATTGGAGTGATAGGCTTGTGGTATGGAGTGTGTGTTATTAGACCCTGAGTAGAGTTGAGGTGATGAGGGTTAATATATATAGTTGTATATATATGCAATGTATTTTTATTGGTACGTAGCCTGCACTCATTTGCAGTATACTGCCTATTGTGTTCCTTGTACACCAGTCTGGTTCACTCCTTCAGACCACTGTCTTGCATATAGTTAGTTCAGCCAGATAGAGAGGAGAGCCCAGGTTGATCTAGAGGCATGTTTCAGTCACCATGTAGGTTTCCTTCCACATTGACTATACAAGTGGACCCAAATGTCCTGTCCCTTAGCTTATAAATTCCAGTCTCCTTAGCATCATTCTCTTTTGCCTATATTGATGATTCAGGCCATTCATCCTTAGCCTAAATTCTAAGCATCTGTTCAGTCCCTTATGAGTTTAGTCTACTTTAACCCTTAGTTGATCAGTCATATATATATATATATATAGATGATATACTAGGATATATGTGATGGGTTGTTGTTCTTGAGCATATATATATATATATATGGTATTTGGGATTGGTGTGCTTAGCTTGTAGGTACTTAGTTATGGATGACTTGATAGGATTAGAAAGTTAAGAGCTAGCCTATTATAGAGTTTCTCTTTTTGCTAAATTCTGATTGCCAACACTAGGTAGCTAGCATAGGTAAATGCCTAAGAAGTTGACCAGCTGATGACCAAGTACTTGGATGTTGAGAAACTGACTAGTGATTGACCCTTAACTATGTTTGACCTAGAAGGAGTATGAACATTTTAATTTCGAGGACAAAATTTTTATAAGGTGGGTAGGATTGTAACACCTAGTTTTCCAGATGAGGGTAATTTTGAAATTTTATAATTATAATTATTATTTATTGATATTTATTTCATATTATGATTTTTTGGTGATTATTAATCATTTTTTAAACTGTTTAAAATCATGACTTGTGATTAGGGTATTTTATCTACCATATTTCTAGTTTGAGGGTATTTTTGTTATTTTTTTGAATTATTTGAATTTAATATATATTATTTGGAATTATTATGAATTATTGAGATTTATTAGAATTTATATGATTTGGTATAATTTAATTAAGGGTTAATCTAGACTTGACTAGTGTTGACTTTGGAGCTAAACCTAGAAGCTAAACCTAACTAAGGTGACTTGGTTTAGTATGTAACCTTAGTCTAACCTAGATCAACCCATGATTTGGTCATTTAGACTCAAGTTAGAATAGAAGGCTTTTAGTCATAAGCCAAGACTTATGGTTTTGAAACCAATGATTATCAACTTGAGCCATAGAGGCCCAAAGCCCATAGCCCATTACTAGAAACCCTAACTCTAATCATCATGGCTGGGCACCTAGGGATCATCCCCCTATTTATACTCTCTTCCATTAGGTTAGCCCCCTTTAGAAAGTTCACATTTGGAAAAAAGAGGTAAATCCCATCTTTAGAAATTCCTAGAAAATCCATTTTAATTCCTTTTTAATCCTAACAAGTTGCATTAGATCCTAATTCACCTATACTTGCTGTTATTTGAGGATAATCCCAGCTTTGGGAAATTTTGGGAGCATTTGGCTAGCAAGGAGGAATCCCCCATTTGGAGCTTTTTTAAGCTTTTTGCACCTATAGGTAAAACTCCACAAATTGCATTAATATTTCATTTTCTTTGCATTTAGGGCTAGATCTAGGAGTCCCCTAGCTGCCCACAAAATTTGGGCACAATTCGTGTCCATTTCGTGTCCGTATCGGACACGTATCGTATTGATATACTAGGTATTTGTAGAAATGCCACATAGGAATTAATTTTCATATTTTTAAAATGTAATTACATGGATTTGTAGATCTTGATGTGTGTATTATTTTTTGTGAAGACAGTAGTGTGTTTCGTGTCCATTTGTGTCCTGTTTTTGCGCGTGGACATGCAGCACGAGCCCGTAGGCCGTGTCCTGCATCACGGGCTCCATATCTTTGGAAACAGGACACGTCGTGTCCTGATTTTTTGTGTGAACCTTGGGGCAACGTCTGCTACCATGTTCCCAAAATTTGGGAGCAGATGGTTAACCACGTACGGAGCAATCGCGCCCCCACTGGCTACGCGCTGTCGTACACTACCAGCAAACACGCACAGAAACACGCACTGACACGGGCTTGTAACTTGGACACGACACAGTATGGACTCCTTGCAGACGGTTGGATACCTATCCTAACACCTGGCGAACACGTGTGCATGGACACGTGTCTCCACGTGGCCTGTGTCGCGTGCTAGACACGCGTGCACGCGTGCACGAGGCTGCACTGTGTCATGGTGTATTCGCGTGTTTAAAACTTGATTGGACACATCGTGTCCCACTTCGGGGACACGACACACACTGTGAGGCATGTTCACCTATGACACGTTATTTACCAACCCATTAATTGTGATCTTGATGATTAATTAGAATCGAAATCATGATTATTTCCCTAAAAGTCTGATACCACTGATACACCTTGGCTGAAATGTAAATTTTGGGTTTAATTTGCTTAATTACATGTTTTAAATGATGTTAAATGTTAGGTTAGACTCACCTACATGTATAAGGGCTGATGATTATGTTAGTGTGTGATTTATGGGAGCAATGGATTTCGAAATTGGTTTTTGGGTATGCAACTGTTTGGGTTTTGTTTGGACTGTCATTATTTGAAATCCTGAGAACTAACACACTGTCACTTGATCCTTCACTTCTTAATTTCTGAAAGCACACACACATATATAATCCCTGTCACACATGACACTGATTTTTCTCTCATGTGTTGACACACACATATCATCACTAATTTTTCCCTCAAACACTTCCACACACTATAGCCTACACACCACAAACTCATGGACACACAGGTTACTGATTTTGAATTAAAGTGTGTTTTCAAGACTAATTTCCCTGATTAATTACCATGTTAATTCATTACATATGTATGAGATTACTTGAATGATTGGTTTCATGTTAGTTAGGAGATTGATTTGGATTTCGAATGGGTTTTGGATTCATGAATGGATTTTAGACATTGAGTTGGGTTTCAATGTATCGACTGGTACATTACATTTGTTTGACTGATTTCCATTCTAAATAGATACTGAATTTTGAACTGAGAATATATTTCCTGTCATTTATTTCCAATGTCCTGAGACACTGAGTTAGTCTCAGTTTTTACCAATTGAATGAGATTAAATTTTAATGTTCATTAGTTGTTAAATCCTGAGAATCTATTCTCTGTTTTTTCTGTCATATATTCCTGTTTCCCATCACCTCTCACAAACACCTGAGAACACATATTGTTTGCAAATCAACCTGCCTACGTACACAACCACACAACCATTTATACTCACACACACACACATGGAAATGTCTCCTGGATTACACACACAGACACAAAACTGGAACTGTCATTTGGTTGACAGCCTGAGAACAAATGTTCTCCTCAATTGAACGTTTTTCCACATTTGGTTTCAACTAGAATAATTTCCTGAGCACATCTGTGATGTTAGGATGGTATGGCAGAGGATTAGTTGATTGAATTCGAATTTGGATTGGTTATTTGATATGTCACATGTCCTAATTCCTGAGAATGGCTGTCATATTACCTATTCCTAAGTGTCCTGTACACACAACCACCATTTCACTAATCCTGAACACATAATCACTTGCACACTGTCTCGAAATCTTAGAAACACTAGTTCACTGTAAATTTCTAATTCATGAGAACCTTGTTTGAACTGTCATGATACCCCCCTGACTGTTTGAGTTGACACAACTATAATACCATCACACTGTTTTATGTTTTCCTTCACTGGAACACACAGGTTCCTCCTCTTGACACAAATGTGTGACACACATATTACAGTATAACACACACACTTTTATTCCTACACACACAGCCTAACATTGTTCACTGATTTCTAATGATCACTGTTCTAAATTCCTGCACACATATGTTCCTGTCTTTAGGATTTCTGTGGTACACACATACACACAAAGTTTCTCACATTGCCATGTATCATGTACACACACCTATCTAAATCCACACACACTCTAACACATAAGTCATTGCCTGTGAGCATTAACACACCTTGAATCATGTATAGACACATGTTCCTGCCACTTGAGAATCCTCCTTACATACACATCTCATACACACACATCACATGTTATCCCCCTCTCTATGAAATACATGTATATATATTCTATATGAGTATGCCTATAGCTATATATAGCATGTCTAACCTATATGAATATGTGTGATGGTAGTGTAAAGTGTAAGGGAATCTCTATATGTGTAGTAGCTAATGTGTTAGGCACTTCTTTGGTATATATGAATAGTGATATATGTATATATGTGATATTGGCCTATGGTGTGTCTGTTAGGCTAGTGAGAGCTTAGTTAGGCTTGTTTAGTCTTGTTTAGACCTAGAATGACTTGTTTGACCTAATTTAGACTTGTTGGACCTAGTTTGACCATAGTTGACCTAGTTTGACTTCTAGGGTTGACCAGAGTTGACCAAGAGTTGACTTTGGCCTAGATTGACCTAGATTCATGTAGAATGCATTGTAGTGCATCTTATTACCATTTTGGACATGTTATGACTTGTGCTGTTCTAAATAGGAGCAAGACACCACTCCTCGGACAGTACTTTCATCTTGGACACTCAGATACCAGGCGAGTACATTCTCTGATCATTTCATATCCTGTTTAGAATTATTTTCCTGCTTTAAATTACTTTACATGATACTGTCACGTTGGTCACACGAATTAGTACTATATGGATCCCTTTTTGAGATGTTATCCCCTCTGGGAGCATCGGGTACTACATGTTCTATGCGTTTCACTTACATGGTGTATCACTATGCTTCACGGTTCATTGATCACTTGTGACATGTACTCTCATGATCACAGAGTCTTTCTTGAATCACCCATTTATGGGCATTCCTAGAATCACCCATTTATGGGCCCTCCATGTATCACCCCTTGTAGGCCTTTGCATGGAATCATAACATAACCTGGCTGGATCCTTGTGTATTGATTGGGGGTATGGGGGAGTAGAAGTAGACATGTGAATAATATCCAAGTAGTATCTCACCTGATCACCTCCGTAGTGTCTCTTCAGAATCTTCTACGCCATTCACATGTTTATATTGTACTCTGACTCACTAGCCGCTGATAGTTCTCTATTTACAGTATATATTTCCATTACATCTTTCTCTGTTTACATCTTGTACTTCTTTTAGTTCCTATATCTTAATTTACTGTATGATTATTTTTTCTAACCTGCTATGAACTGTTGAGATGTATTTTGCTCGCTCCTGTCCTGACTGGACCTGTTGAAAATATTACAAAGGACGAGGAGGAGGCCTGCATGGATACCTTTTACGGTGCTACCTTAGATGAGTGTTTGGACCTGGACCAGCATCAGGTCCCACTAGCAGTGGATGACACCCCTCTAGACTAGGATGTTTTCATTTACTTTACTCTCTGGATGACTGTATATATTTTGATACATGGGATATGTACTTATCTTAGACACTTAGACTCTCTGTTTGTACTTGTGGATTTCTTTTCTTTTCAGCAGTATCTATCTATCTATCTTCTATTTTATCTTTCTACCTTAGTTGTGATTGAGTTTACTTTCTGCTATGTCATCCCCATTCGGGGAGTATAAACTGTTTAGCATTATATTGTTATATGTTGTGACCTAGGACAGTGTTCTACCGCCTACACTGTGGCGTAGGCTGGACATACCCACGTCTCATGCCCTTACTTTAGGGTGCGGGTCGTGACAGAGATTGTGGAGCTGACATATAGTTATGGAATAGAGCCTGCTAAGATTGTGTTATTCAGGTGTGATTGGTTCGATCCGATTGAAGGTCAAGGGTGGAAAGTAGACAAACACGGTCTTGTGGATATAAATTATCGGCGTCGATATCAAGCCTATGAACCATTTGTCCTTTCAAGTCAGGCTCAGCTCGTGTACTTCACAAGTTATCCTAAACAAGAAACAACATGGTCGGGCTGGTGGGCAGTATGCAAGACCAAAGCTAGAAATACCTTTGAGGTTGACGATATAGCTTATAGGAGGATGAACTACCTCTTGTAACAAATATTATAGAAGTAGACACGATGGAAGTTCCTGATTACACATCTAATTGTGTAGAAGAAGTAGAATTATCTGAAGATGAAGATGCAGATAAAAGTGAAGATGTAGAGGAGGAAGAAGAAGAAGAAGAAGAAGAAGAAGAAGAAGAAGAGGAGCTAAACGAACTAGATGAATTTTCAGAAGAGGATTAAATATGTACGTTTGTTTTATCATCATATTTGACACTTTAGTGACACTTTTATCATATAAATCTGTGACATTTTAGTGACACTTTTATTTGTGACTATGAGATTTTTGAAAAATCTGTGATGTCTATCATATAAATATGTATATTTATTTTATTGTCATCTGTTATTATCAGGTATAACTAGACCCGGACGACGCGGAGGATATTATGTTAGGCAGTTCAGTCTGCCTCGGACTGGGGATGCAGATTCTGTACCCTCATTCTCATCTCCGAGTACGCCAGTGTACCATTCTATTTCTAGTCCATTATCGGGACAGGGCAGTTCCAGCAGGTTGGTGACTCCTCTCTCGTCGTCCAGCATTCCTGATCCCGAGTCCAGCATTTCTTCCGCATCCAGCATTCCTCCCGCGTCCAGCATTCCTCCTGCCGACGGCTCCATGGAGAGAGCCGACGCCGAGCATATGGAGGACGGCTATTAGACTGATCCTGCCCAGCCAGGAGGTGAGAGCAACCCTCCATACGCTTCTCCGGACGAGACGCGTATGGAGATTTGGACGGATGGGACTACGAAGTAAGTTAATTAGTTAATATATATTTCTCAAATGATTATATGTACATATATATTCATGAAATTTATTATTGTATAGATAGCGGCCTCCTACAGTACAGAGACAGCTGGGGTTATTTCTGAGGCAGAACTATGGTGGGCCTTGGATTAACTACTCAGATGCTCCCGCAGATAGGAAGGCCTTTTGGTTGGCCCACTTCAAGGTAAAAAATTTATTTATTTTTAAATTTTAATAATCATTTGTGTATATTATATAACTTTTTTATTTTACTTCTTGTAGAGGACCTATTTCTATCTACCACACCGGGCGGCGAAGATCGAGACCCAATTTTCTGCCGTCGCAGGCAAGCTCATCCGTGATGTGATCCACGACCAAAAGTCTCGTGATCGCTCCGGAAAGCCGATCCATGGTTGGATCACGCCAGAGTAGTGGACTGCGATGAAGGCTAGATTCGCCGAGGCCAGGTACCAGGAGCGGTCTGAAAGGGCCAAGGTGGCGCGGTCGAGCGCCAGTAAGTGGTGTGGTGGCTCCATTCCGATGACGGAGCATTTTCGTCGTCTGGTACGTTTCCTATAACGGACATCATTTTATATATAGTTGGATAGAATGTTTAATACTAATAATAGATAATATATTTTAACAGGTAAAAAAGGATGAGGACCTGAACATGGTGATCGTCTTTCTGGTCACCCATCGGAGCGCTGGGGAGTTCATTGACGAGAGGGCGACACAGGCATATGTATGTTCTAGTCTTTATATTAATTTACTATAATTTAGAAAACAGGAAAATAGATATCAATATAGAATTTAGCAAACACTTACACGTTAGCAAACATTATTCTAGGCCGAGTTTGTTCGGCTACAAGAGGAGGCGGCTGCTACTAGTGCGCCAACAGAGGGAGGGGCTGGTACTTCCTCCCAGCCGCCTACAGCTCTACCACCGGTTGACCTCTGGATGACCGCCGTTGGCGATCTTCAGAAGGGTACGTACTACGGTACGGGATCCTACGGCGCGTATTTCGCTTCAGAGTGATCCCGGGCCCCCTCTGTCAGTGCGCAGTCTTCGGCTTCGCAGGCGTCGTCACGAGCTCAGGATATTCGTCGTCAGATCGACGAGCTGCGTCGCGAGTTACAGCATCAGATTTCTGATCACCTTACCGCATAGCGACGATCCGACCCTTCGATGATCACCGGACGATTTGATGCGGTCGAGCGCAGTATACAGGAGCTGATGAGTCTGCAGCAGGCTACAGCTTCCAGCTTGCACACGTTCACCGAGTCTACGCAGGGTACAGAGCGTAGACAGGTCGAGCTGGAGGGATCACAGAGGACCATGTCTGCCTCACTCACTCAGGTATCGGCTTCGATTGAGGAGAGTAATCAGAGGATGGTGAGTACCCTTGCTGCGGATGGTGAGCGACTGCGAGAGCTAGAGCAGATACGTCCTCCTGGTCCATCGACGGTGCCGACTCCAGACATTGTACTGCCTCCTACGGCCCCTACGGTACAGCTCACACAGGAGCAGTATGAGTACATGATATCCCAGATGCGCGGTAGGGGTCCTTAGTGATCCAGTAGATTTTTTTTATCATCTTTGTATTTATTGGCACTATGGGCCCATTGACCGTTCTGTACACTGATTTTCATTTTTATTTGACTCTGTTGGACATGTATGTTTGTTGGACATGTATGTTTGTGATATTTAATTTGTTGGTATTTTTATTGAGTACATGTATGATATTTAGTTGTAGACTGTTATGATGGGAGACTGTTATTCATCTATTAGTTTTAGACTATTATGATGGGAGACTGTTAATTATGATGATATCTGCGACGGGGATGACAAATATACCTACACTGGGTTATAAGCGATGATATGATATACAAAGGAGGTGCTGCCCAAATTAAAAAAACATAATGTGTATTTTTGTAGTGATGTGTGTCTGTGTTTACAGTGTATGTGAAATGCAATGTTCGGAACCATAGATAGTTTTGATTACTGTTGTATGTTTTATCTTGGACAGAAAGAGCAACTGTTCAGGGTGTACTTCTGAGAGCTCCATTTTCATATCCTTCACTCTCTCGGGACGTCATACAGGATCCCGAGAAGGTGAGGACGTGAAGAGGAAGCTCTGAGAAGTGCACCCTGAACTTTTGCTCTTTCTATTTAAGATAAAACATAGAACAGTAAGCGAAACTGTCGATGGTTCGAACACTGCACTTCACACACACTGTAAACACAAACACACAGCATAACAAAAATACACATTATATTTTTTAATTTTTTTCAGTATTCTGCGACGGATAGCGACGGATAACGACGTATAGCGATGGATACGGGACGCCGCTATACGTCGCTAATTAGCGACGTTACGTCGCTGCATATTGCCACCTTGCTGACGTGGTAGGCATGCCACGTCATCACATAAATAGAACTAAACGTCGCTAAGTAGTCGTACTACGTCGCTAACTTTGCGACGTAAAGTTTTCGTCGCTCTCCATCACTAACTTTACGACGACCCAGCGACACGGCGGTGACATCACAAACAGCGACGTAGGGCGACGAATGTGCCATCTGCGACTAGTTTAAAAGCGACCTTCATTTTTCGTCGCTAAAGGCGTCGCTAATTACGATTAGCAACATATTTTCCATTATTAGCGACGTATAATGACGTCGCTAATTTGCCTTATTTTAGTAGTATTCCTGCAGTTACGGATCCCAACGAGATTTTCTCATAGATTTCTGCCCGAATTCTGTCAGAATTCTGCCTTTGGAAAAACTTTAAATAGAGAAGGATTTCGATCATTTCAATTCACTAATACACCAATTTACTTTCATATCTCTTCTCCATAAGCCTACTACTTCTTCCAAAGTGATCTGAGTTATCCATTTTCAAATCCCAAGCCAGTTACAATCCTCTAGTCGATTTGCCAGTGCGGTACGGTCTAGAAGCTTCAGAGCGATTGTAATCAGAGGCTTGATTTAAGGTAGACACTTCACAATTGAAGTTGGTCGAGTTCTTCGTATCAAAGCTCGCGTTGTAGAAGTTGCAAGAACTTCGGATGAAAACTTGTGGTGATTTTCCATAGTGGATTCAACAGGAAGCTAGAGTTCTTCCGACTGGACTAGCCCTCACAAGAGGAAAACCAGTATACATCCTTGTGTTTGCATTTGCTCTCTACTCTCTACTTTTCATTACATATCTGGGATATATTATCTATGATCTTGTTGCTAACACTTTTTCAAATAGTTAATTTTTGCTGCCTACTCTATTCACCCCCCTCTAGAGTATTGCTCTTTACAACTCGTTCCGACAATCGGTCCTACAACTCACATGCACACATAATTCCTTCCTAACTTGCTACACTATTTCAATCTAAAATTCACTCCCTCACTAGCCAACACAGGCCTAAGATTAAGTGTCCTGCCTCTTCCCGCATCTAAACCCCTTGCCTATCCATCCACCTATATAGCCCTATCTATTTAGCTATCTAGCAATATATATATATATATATATAAATATATATATATATATATATATATATATATATATATATATATATATATAACGGAGAAGCGGAAGCAGGCGGGTGGCCCTCTCCTCGCTACCCCGCCCTCCTCCTCGGGATCTGGTGGCTTGGATGGCCGATCGGTCTCACCGGCCCGGCGGTGCCCTTCGGGTTTTTCGTCCCCCTCGGAGGCACCCCCTCACCCCCAGGTCGGCCGGGCTCCGCCTGGCCCACCCCACTGTGGGGTTTCCCCCACCTCGTCGGCTTCCCGCCGAACGGCCTCCCCTAGTCCTCCACTATCTTCCCCCCCACCTCCCTTCATCACCGACGTCGACGTCATCCTCGACGGCACCAGCGCCACCGGTCTAGGAGAGGCCCCCCGCCGGTCGATGTCCCGCTCGGCGAGACACCCATTCCGGACCCCCTATTGTCCCTTTCGATGCTCTGTCGGGTGCGCCTCCCCCCATCCCGGTAGGTGCGCCTCCCCCATCCTGGCACTTTTCCCCATCCCGGCGCCTCCTCCTTCCGCCGCCCCTCTTTCGTGGCCGGCGCCCACTCAAGCAGCGGCGGTGCCCTTTCCAGCTGCGGCCGCGTTCCTCTCGCTCCAGTAGCCGGCGTGCGCCGGCGGCCCTGGACCGGTCCCTGCCTCCACCTCTCCATCCTCGTCGGCGTTCCCCCCTTCGTCGGAGGCCACCCTCGTGGGCTATGGTGGCTGCGCAGCGGCCCTCGTGCTTGGCTCCGGTCACTGTGTAGTGGCCAGCCGCCTACGTCCAGGCATCCTTCCCGGCGATGGTCGGTGGATCCACGCCTGCGGTGGCGCCGTCCCCGTCCGGCCCTTTCCTCTACCCGCCGATGGCCTCCGGCGATCCCTCCGCCTCATGCTGGAGGAGCCTCCCCGTCGCCGGTGGTAGGCCTCGCCGACAGCCGCTCGTGTGTCCGCTCCTCCAGACGGTCCCCCCTCTCGGCTTCCCCCTCGTCGGAGCCGTCTACCCCGTTTGGCAACGCTGACCCCCCCTCTCCGCTCGCGTGCCCGTCGGGATTCTCTTCCTTCGGAGTCGTTTTTCCTTCCACCTTCGCTGGCGGCGGCATCCTCCTCCCCCCGGAGTCGACGCCTCCTGTCGGCGGACCCCCCTCTCGGCCTTCCCTCGCGCCGGAGCACAGTCCCCCTCGTCCTTCTCTCCCGCCGGCCTTCGTCGTCGTTGCGACCCCCCGAGATTCGAGCTTTTTGCTGGGGGGGGCTCGAGGAGTTCTCGTGTAGTGCGCACCCATGGGGCAGTGAGCCCCCTTGGGATGCGAGCCCTCCCTCGGGCTGAGCGCCCACTCATCCTCTTATTTTTAAATTTTTGAATTTTTGATTCTGTGCAATTAGGTTTTCGAATTTTCGAATTACTTTGAAATTTCGGGTTCTGAAATTTTGAAATATTTGTGTTGCATTTCGGAATTTGGGTCCTCTAAAATCTCGAATTTTCGAATCCCCACATTTACTGTTTTACCTTGCTTAACAGGACCCTTTTGTTTTATGGCCCTGCACAAGTATGTAAGGCTCTTCCTGAGCCCCCTTTTCCTTCATCAATAAAAATATTCATTCAAATATATATATATATATATGTATATATATATATAACTATACATTACATTCCCCTCACATCTCTGATACACTACACTAAGTATCTCAACTGATACTTATTCACTCACGTTGGCCAATGGCCTAGGCTCCAATCTGGAACTGACTTCTACTGGACTATGGCCAATGCCAGACCACAATGGCTGCCAAACCACGCCCCAAACCTGCCCTATTATTCGAGCAAGGCAAAACACTGCCTGCTGTCCACCTATTCTTCAAACTCTAAACCTCTGATACTCTCATCCTCATATAGACTCATTCACACCTATTACTCGGTTAGACATAGGACTGAACTAAGTTTTCTGATACATGGTCAAGTGGCTCAACTGATACAAGTGAGACACTAACACACTTCGTAACACTCTTAACACTCACATTGTTAACACCATCACCCATAGGCCTATGGCCAGCCCATCTGTCCTGCTGCTAAGGGCTAAGCCCTCCGCAACACAGGCCTAAGGCCTCTCCATATTTACTGCACATGGTGGCCTCGTTTTTCTATAGTACAGGGCTCTCTAAGTCCCCTGCCTAATGACCAGACTCTGCCCGCCCACTTTATACCAGATCATAGAGATCTGCATGATTGAAACCCAACACAAGTTCGATTAGATCCTATAGAGTCCCATCCCATTGGACTTTTTGTCGAGGGCAAGATCTTAGGAACCCTCTCAGTCTATTTATACTTAACCTTGGGCTGGGGACAAGATAATCATTGAAGAACCTTTGCCCACGTCTGTCTCCGAGTCAACTCGCAAACGGCGTAGGAGGCTTTCAACCCCTCTGTTTTACTCCAACCCGGAGGGTCACAGGGGGATGTCCCAAGCTCTTGAAAGATATGAACAACGGACCTACGCTATGGTGCAAGAAAAAGTAAACCAAGCCATGGCATCTGCTGCAAAGCCCCAAGCCTTGATCACTTATTCATACAAACCCTCTCCACTTATTGCTACTACATTGGCAGCAAGCATGCTGCCACTCTAACTCTCTGTCCTTACCTTCCCTCATATAAACTGTCAACCTGAAAAAGAACACACCCTAACATTCAGAGCCTATATGCCTTTTACATACATCCATATCCATACATATATATATATCAACAACTACAAATGCCCACACATGAACCTATGCATATAATTACCACACTCCCACATACATATAATCCCTCAATTTATGCCAATTACCTGCACCCGACCACTGCTCACCTGCAGGAAGCCCCCTCTCTGCTGAGGGAGAGGCAGGCTTGTCTGCCACCTGCAATGCAGGCCACAAGGCTTGTTGCCAAGGGTCCTTTCCTGCCGCAGGACAAGGAAACCCCTTCTCTAACACTCATCACCTATCTCATAAAGACACTCACATATACACTGTCACTCAAGGCACTCATGCTAGGACTAAAACAATGTCTTAACATCTGGACTTAGGAATTAAAGGCTGAACTAATACCATAGGACAAGACATATGAGTATTGTGAGTGAAATGAAGGAAATGGGGTTGTTACATTGAAATGGCGGACAGAGACTACCATACCTGAGCCTATTCCTCAATCTACATATGACTGATACCAACTCTCCTCTCACCCTCTAAACATGACATTAGGATCTTGCCACACGCCTATATGACTTACATACCTGCACTCTTACACTACATACAATTGCATACCATTCACTCCCTTTCTCTTAAACCAAAGCATTGATACTAAAACATAGCAAACTATAACTGAAGAAAAAGGAATGCCCAAATACTAGGATACTCAAATGGTCACTCTTCTAACATTAAACACTAGTTAATTACCATTAATGTCACGACCCGCACCCACTGTGAGGGTACGAGTACGTAACGACGCCCAGCCTACGTCGCAGTGTCGGCGGTAGAGCGCTGTCCTAGGTTACTATCTAACCAGCAACTCACGCAATTATAATGTACTCATCATGATCATCTACGAACGGAGGACAAGTATAAGATATTGTAACTCAATCACAGTCTAAGCACGATAAGATAATCACAAAAGAATTAACTAAGAATAGAAAGACAACTACTAAAATAATAACAACTCTCAACAATCTCAAAACTACATAAGTCTCAAATTAATACAAAAGTTCGACATGAAAAACAGATGCTAGTCTACTAAACTAAATCCCTGATCACTCCTGAGTGTCGGGGCCAATGTAGCCATCCCGTCTCCGGGTCCATAATATATAGGGCATGTGTCCTCAGGACAATCATCTGTAAAATTTCAACAGGTCCAGTCAGGACAGGAACGAGCAAAATCTTATCTAGAAATCCTAAGTAAATGATAAAGAAATATAAAGCAGTTATATGCAGTTATATTGAAGAATCATGGCAGTTTTATACAGGTAATGATATAGAGAACAGTTAAGGTACAAGAAGAGGAAAGTACTAAACAAGAAGAGAAACATGGCAATGAAGACTGTAAATATAATCTAGCTGAACTAGAGTAGCATGATATAAGTCCAGACAATATAATAAGAGTCATGTGTGAGTCCAGACAATGTAATCTAATACCAGGTGATTCCAGCACAAGATGAGTCCGGTATAAGGTGAGTCCAGTCAGTGATCAAAGGTTCCAGGATGAGTCCAGCCTATACTCTAACATTGTGTTTTAAAATATTGGGATCGACATGTGAACGGCTGTAGGTAATACGGCACACCGCACACTCGGCCAAGTGTGGGATGGCTATCGTTCTAGTATAATTCCAAGGGAGTGGTTCCAGTATTTGGGTATGTTCACATGCCTATTCCAATTTTTTTCCGCCCAGCAAGTACAAGTGAATCCATAACTCGACACAAAAATAGGTATAAGTCCAGCCAGTACACGAATGGTTCCAGTAAATGATTCCAAGGTGGTTCTAGAAATAGAGGCCAGACACGAATAAGTGAGTGTCGCATGAAATGGATCCAGTAATATCAAATCGTGTTTGTAATAGAGAATCAAATAGAACTAGCTACAACTGAAGTACAGTAAACGACAAATAAATGGAAGAACTATCAGAGAATGTACTCGCCTGCTACTCTGAAAAGAGTAGTGTAATATCAGATGTCTGTACCGGAGTCATAATGTCCTAAACAGAGTAATACAGGTTATAATGTGTTGAAAACTAGGTAAATGATGTTTATGATGCAATCTACATGATTTCTAGGCCAATCTAGGTCAAGTCAAACTTGGTCAACTCTGGGTCAAAGTCAACTTAGGTCAATTCTAGGGTATTGGTAACTAGACTATGGTCAACATATAATAGGCTAAACTCCTCAAGTCTAGCTCATATCAATAAGGCTACCATACCACTTATCAAGCTACTACCCCACATCTATCTTCATATATATGTAATATGTGAATATGTATATCACATTGGGTACCTAACATATCTATATACCTACACACATCCCTATTCCATAGCTATAAACTAACCTATATACATACCATCATCACTTATACTTGAAATCAGAATACCCCCATCCCTTAGTCACCTGGCACACATTGGCTATGGCCAAGTGGCCTAAGGCCAAACCTGCACCTGCTCTCCCTCTCTATTAGACACCCTCAACTATCAAACAACACAAAACATACAAAAGGGCATATACACATGGGTCTCTATCTCACAACTTACTAACTTCATGTCACAAGGAATATTTTCCCTTACTCACAACCTGTGTTACTCAAACACACACACTCATACTCTAATCCCTTTCTCTCACAACTTAAACTTGGACACTCAACCAACTGAGCTAATAGGCCTACTTACTGACTGAACTAAAGGACTGATTCCAATATGGCTACACCCCTCTTAAATGCCCCTATTTTAATTAACTGATACCAGGTCAGTATCAAGACTGAAATACTGTTAAAACTTAAGCCACTACCTTCCTTCTTAACATAGTTAGCTAACTTGAATGTTCATGGACTCTCCTCTAGCACACAAATATCATATGGTGATACATACTCAGGCCCAAACATGGCAGTCTACTGCAGGAATGCAATGGCATGCTGCCAATGCATCTACTGCTGCTGCAGTACATTGCCTGCAGCCAATGCTGCTGCCACAAGGCAATGCCATAACAGGGCAAGCCATGGCAAGGCTACCACTGCGGCAAGCTCTTGCTGTAGAAATACAAAAGCCAGGCCAAGCCAACCATGGCCAATTCTCTCCAACCCTCACACAAGGTATCAGCCCCAAGCCACATGTATACACCCATATTTGGAACCCGACTATATTTCACTAACAGACACTATATGAACCCACACTCAATCCACAAAAGCTAAACATATATATGTAGATAATACCCAAAACTTATATATATATACTATCACTATACACACAATTTTAGAAACAGTTGAATACCATATCAATACCTTAATCTAGACTCAGGCTCATCAACCCAAGTCAGTGTCAATGTGCATGTAGGAGGAGTGCAGGGGGTTGTCTGTGTAGAGGATCATGTGTGTGTACTGACACATGCTTGTGTGAATTCAAAACTGTGTGTGCATGTGTGAAAGTGAACTGTTCCCAGGATTCAGGAAAAAAATAGTGAATGTGTGTGTGCAAGCGACTGGAATTCAGTGAATACATTAAATTTTTCATAATTTAGAAAATTTTCATAATTTAAACCCAATCAATAACCCAATGATCCCAAATAACACAGGTTTAAACACTAGCAATTTTTCATAATTTAGAAATTTCAGAAAACCTAATTCGAAACTGGAACAACATAAACATACAGTCTCGAATTCAAATACATCCCTAAATTCGAATTATAAAATTGATTTAACATCAAATTAATCATTGACATAGCTTTGTGTATATGTGCAAGTGTCCCACGAGTTGTATCGTGTCCAACAAACCCGTCACGACCGTGTCCAAAACCCAAACGAACTCAAACAGTGCAACAGGACAGCAATCATCGTGCACGTGTTCACGCGTGTCCAACTCACGACACGACACGAAGTAGGACTCGTGCTCATGCCCAAGTGTTCGCCAAAGGTAGGGGAACGTGTCCAAGTACCTGCACCGTGTCCACGTGTCCCCGTGTCGTGTCAAATCGTGCGTATCAGTGCGTATTTTTACGCACGTGCCGCACAGGCAAGGATCAGTGCGATCGAGTTTTCTTTCGATCTAATCGATCTTTTTGCCTCAAATTTCGTGTGGGCGATGGCAGATAGTGCCCCCATGTGTCCACCAAAAATTAGGCCATGAGAGGCCGTGTCGTGTCCTGTGTCGAGCCCGTACAGCAAGGGACTGCACGGGCGCAGTGCGGTATCCTGTGCGTGTGCTGCGTGTCCGATTTGGATGCGAAATGTGCATCGAATCGTGCTCAGTCCTCAACCTAATTAATGTACACATCAAGAGCTTCGAAAACATATAATTAGTTTTGGAAAATATGAAAATTTATTTTATTGCGACATTTCGTCGAACACGTAAGCACACACATAGACACGTGTCCGATACGGACACCAAACGGACATGAAATCTATCCAAATTTCAGAGACAGCTAGGGGACTCCTAGATCTAGCCCTAAATGCAATGAAAACAAAAATTTTAATCAATTTGAGGAGTTTTACCTATAGATGCAAAAGCTAGGAAGAGCTTCAAATGGAGGGTGTTCTCCTTGATGGCCAAATGCTCCAAATGAACCCAAAACTGAGATTTACCTCCAGAAATAATAAATACATAGTAATTAGGTCATAATGCAAAAGATTAGGATTAAAAAGGAATTAAAATGAATTTATAGGGATTTTTGGAAGGAGAAAAAAAATACCTTTTCTTCAATTTCTAGGTCAAGCTCTAAAAGAGGCAAGAACTCCTCAACAAGACATTAAATAGGGAGGGGATCTCCTATGGCTGGTCATAGGTTCAATAATTAGGGTTAGGGTTTACTAAAATGGCCCATGGGCTTAAGTCATGATCAATCAAATCATTAAGCCATAAGTCATTTCATGAAACCACAAGCCATGACTTAAAATTACTAAACCAAATCCTCTCATTCTAAAACTAATATCTAATGACTAAGATGTGTTAACTCAAGTTAGACTAGGGTTACCATATCTAGGGTTAGGTTCTAGGCTAGTCCACTAGGTCTCAACAAGTCAAAGTCAAACTAGAATTTACCAATTCAATAAATTATCAAATAATTCAAATAAGTCAAAATGACCAAATTACCCCTAGGCTAAAAATAATAATTAAATCATCCTAATGACATGGTTAGGCTCTAGGTTATGCAGTCTCTAGGGCTTCACTGGTAGCACATCAAAATCACAAGTCATGACTTAAAGCAGTTTTTAAATAGTTTAAAAATTATTAAAAAACACCAAAAATCATAATGTGTAATAATTATCAATAAATAATGATTATAATTACAAAATTTCAAAATTACCTTCATTTCAGAAACTGGGTATTACAATCCTACCACCCTTAGAAAAATTTTTTCCTCGAAATTTAAGTCGGTCGTACTCCTTCTAGGTCAACCACCCACAATCAAAGTCTCTAAGCAATTTCTAACTCATACAATTTGAAGAATAATATATAGAGTCATGGTCAACCATAGCAGTTGAAGGTCTCATCTAGATGGACTAGTCATATTAGATCAGAACAGTCCCATGGTATCAACATGCAAGCAATATAGGGTGTTCTGCTGGAAAGATAAAGACGTAACAAATCATTAAGGTATAGGACAGTCTACCATCCTATATGAAACTAGTAAGGACAACTAGGAATTAATTATGAAGGGTTACCATTCCAAAGATGATCAAAATTGAAAGTTTAAGGCACGAGTGTCAATAGCATTGAAATCCAATAACACAATATATATATAAAAGAAGATATAATCCCGTCACGATCTAAGTTGATCAATTTCAAGATAACCGAAGTTTGGGCAAGATGGAGAACGAGGCCATTGAAGTCTGAGCACGAGTATGCAAGATTTGATATCCATGTCACAATTGAATTAATTCAATTGAATAAGACCCCAAACACT
The DNA here is from genome assembly GCA_029216955.1 of Iris pallida. Lineage (NCBI taxonomy): Eukaryota > Viridiplantae > Streptophyta > Magnoliopsida > Asparagales > Iridaceae > Iris > Iris pallida. Next base: position 8,355,183 of record JANAVB010005999.1, on the reverse strand, counting down.
GGATGATAAGGAGGATGACCCGGTCGACTGGTCACGATCAAAGAATTAGAATTTTAAGGATGATGCAAGGATATAGAAATAAGTCAATTTTTTCCTTTGGATAGAGAAACTAAACGTGATACCTTGGGTTGATCTATCAAGTACAGTGCCTTTTCTTTCTGAAATATGTGAAAGGCAAAACAATAAGGAGTTCAAAGACGATGCTATTAAGTACAAAACGTGTTTCAAAGGCGATGGAAATAATTCAAAAGAAAATTGCCGAAGCTGTCGTGGATGAGACTCTAGGGCAAATTTAACTATGTCTCCCTCCACATAAAATAATATAAGAAAAGTGAACCAAAGTGCAATAGGTTGATTAGACCATCATGCACCGGTTCTAATTAGACAATATGTTAGTGGGTGCCAGCCCCCAATAAAATATGTCATGATCAAGCTCGAAAAAGATAAGTTTGTAAAACTGGTGCTAAATTAGCAACATAAGATAGACAAAATATAAGTAAGGATAATGATGAAGGAAGTTAATAGTCTAAGATCCTTTAAACATCAAGGAGTGAGGGTGAATCAAAACAAGAGGAAAAGGATTTTCAAATCGAAGTTCATAATGAGATTCTCAAGAGTCGTCCAGGAATCTCTCAAGTAGTCCTAACTGTGATTGAGTACCTCTCCGTTAAAGCCTATCTCTCAATCCTATCGCAGGCTCGCAGCAGTACAACTAAGTCGCCGTACTACCACGATATCGCACTAATCGTGACTCTCGACCTGCATGGGCCACCACTAAAAACGTATTACAACCCGCACCCACTGTGAGGGTACAGTACGTAACGACGCCTAGCCTACGCCGCAGTATCGGCGGTAGAGCGCTGTCCTAGGTTACTATCTAACCAGCAACTCACGCAATTATAATGTACTCATCATGATCAACTTCGAACGGAGGACAAGTATAAGATATTGTAACTCAATCACAGTCTAAGCACGATAAGATAATCACAGAAGAATTAACTAAGAATAGAAAGACAACTACTAAAATAATAACAACTTTCAACAATCTCAAAACTACACAAATCTCAAATCAATACAAAAGTTCGACATGAAAAACAGATGCTAGTCTACTAAACTAAATCCCTGATCACTCCTGAGTGTCGGGGCCAAAGGTAGCCATCCCATCTCCGGGTCCATAATATATAGGGCATGTGTCCTCAGGGCAATCATCTATAAAATCTTAACAGGTCCAGTCAGGACAGGAACGAGCAAAATCTCATCTAGAAATCCTAAGTAAATGACAGAGAACTATAAAGCAATTATAAGCAGTTATATTGAAGAATCATGGCAGTTTTATACAGGTAATGATATAGAGAACAGTTAAGGTACAAGAAAAGGAAAGTACTAAACAAGAAGAGAAACATGGTAATGAAGACTGTAAATATAATCTAGCTGAACTAGAGTAGCATGATATAAGTCCAGACAGTATAATAAGAGTCATGTGTGAGTCCAGACAATGTAATCTAATACCAGGTGATTCCAGCACAAGATGAGTCCGGTATAAGGTGAGTCCAGTCAGTGATCAAAGGTTCCAGGATGAGTCCAGCCTATACTCTAACATTGTGTTTTAAAATATTGGGATCAACATGTGAACGGCTGTAGGTAATACGACACACCGCACACTCGGCCAAGTGTCGGATGGCTATCGTTCCAGTATAATTCTAAGGGAGTGGTTCCAGTATTTGGGTAGGTTCACATGCCTATTCCAATATTTTCCTGCCCAGCAAGTACAAGTGAATCCATAACCCGACACAAAAATAGGTATAAGTCCAGCCAGTACACGAATGGTTCCAGTAAATAATTCTAAGGTGGTTCCAGAAATAGAGGCCAGACACGAATAAGTGAGTGTCGCATGAAATGGATCCAGTAATATCAAATCGTGTTTTTAATAGGGAATCAAATAGAACTAGCTACAACTGAAGTACAGTAAACGACAAGTAAATGGAAGAACTATCAGAGAATGCACTCGCCTGCTACTCTGAAAAGAGTAGTGTAATATCAGATGTCTGCACAGGAGTCACAATGTCCTAAACAGAGTAATACAGGTTATAATGTGTTTAAAACAAGGTAAATGATGTTTATGTTGCAATCTACATAATTTCTAGGCCAATCTAGGTCAAGTCAAACTTGGTCAACTCTGGGTCAAAGTCAACTTAGGTCAATTCTAGGGTATTGGTAACTAGACTATGGTCAACATATAATAGGCTAAACTCCTCAAGTCTAACTCATATCAATATGTCTACCATACCACTTATCAAGCTACTACTCCACATCTATCCTCATATATATGTAATATGTGAATATACATATCACATTGGGTACCTAACATATCTATATACCTACACACATCCCTATTCCATAGCTATACACTAACCTATAAACATACCATCATCACTTATACTTGAATTCAGTATACCCCCATCCCTTAGTCACCTGGCACACATTGGCTATGGCCAAGTGGCCTAAGGCCAAACCTGCACCTGCTCTCCCTCTCTACTAGACACCCTCAACTATCAAACAACAAAAAACATACAAATGGGCATATACACATGGGTCTCTATCTCACAACTTGCTAACTTCATGTCACAGGGAATATTTTCCCTCACTCACAACCTGTGTTATTCAAACACACATACTCATACTCTAATCCCTTTCTCTCACAACTTAAACTTGGACACTCAACCAACTGAGCTAATAGGCCTACTTACTGACTGAACTAAAGGACTGATTCCAATATGGGTACACCCCTCTCAAATGCCCATATTTCAATTAACTGATACCAGGTCAGTATCAAGACTGAAACACTGTTAAAACTCAAGCCACTACCTTCCTTCTTAACATAGTTAGCTAACTTGAATGTTCATGGACTCTCCTCTGGCACACAAACAGCACATGGTGATACAAACTCAAGCCCAAACATGGCAGCCTACTGCAGGAATACAATTACATGCTGCCAATACATCTACTACTGCTGTAGTACATTGCCTGCAGCCAATGCTGCTGCCACAAGGCAATGCCATAACAGGGCAAGCCATGGCAAGGCTACCACTGCTGCAAGCTCCTGCTGTAGAAATACAAAAGCCAGGCCAAGCCAACCATGGCCAATACTCTCCAACCCTCACACAAGGTATCAGCCCCAAGCCACATGTATATACCCATATTTGGAACCCGACTATATTTTACTAACAGACACTATATGAACCCACACTCAATCCACAAAAGCTGAACATATATAGGTAGATAATACCCAAAACTTATATATGTATACTATCACTATACACACAATTTCAAAAACAGTTGAATACCATATCAATACCTCAATCTAGACTCAGGCTCATCAACCCAAGTCAGTGTCAATGTGCATGTAGGAGGAGTGCAGGGGGTTGTGTGTGTAGAGGATCATGTGTGTGTACTGACACATTCTTGTGTGAATTCAAAACTGTGTGTGCATGTGTGAAAGTGAACTGTTCCCAGGATTCAGGAAAAAAACAGTGAATGTGTGTGTGCAAGCGACTAGAATTCAGTGAATACATTAAATTTTAGTTAACCCAATCAATAACCCAATGATCCCACATAACACAGGTTTAAACACTAGCAATTTTTCATAATTTAGAAATTTCAGAAAACCCAATTTGAAACTGGAACAGCATAAACATACAGTCTCGAATTCAAATACATCCCTAAATTCGAATTATAAAATTAATTTAACATCAAATTAATCATTGACATAGCTTTGTGTATATGTGCAAGTGTCCCACGAGTTGTATCGTGTCCAACAAACCCGACACGACCGTGTCCAAAACCCAAGCGAACTCAAACAGTGTAACAGGACAGCAATCATCGTGCACGTGTTCACGCGTGTCCAACTCACGACACGACACGAAGTAGGACTCGTGCTTATGCCCAAGTGTTCGCCAAAGGTAGGGGAACGTGTCCAAGTACCTGAACCATGTCCATGTGTCCCCGTGTCGTGTCAAATCGTGCGTATCAGTGCACATTTTTACGCACGTACCGTACAGGCAAGGATCAGTACAATCGAGTTTTCTCTCGATCTACTCGATCTTTTTGCCTCAAATTTTGTGTGGGTGATGGCAGATAGTGCCCCCACGTGTCCACCATAAATCAGGCCATGAGAGGCCGTATCGTGTCCTATGTCGAGCCCGTACAGCAGGGGACTGCACGGGCGCAGTGCGTTGTCCCGTGCGTGCGCTGCGTGTCCGATTTGGACACGAAATGTGCATCGAATCGTGCTCAGTCCTCAACCTAATTAATGTACACATCAAGAGCTTTGAAAACATATAATTAGTTTTGGAAAATATGAAAATTTATTTCATTGCGATATTTCGTCGAACACGTAAGCACACACATAGACACGTGTCCGATACGGACACCAAACGGACACGAAATCCACCCAAATTTTGGGGACAGCTAGGGGACTCCTAGATCTAGCCCTAAATACAAAGAAAATAGAAATTTTAATCAATTTGAGGAGTTTTACCTATAGGTGCAAAAGCTAGGAAGAGCTTAAAATGGAGGGTGTTCTCCTTGATGGCCAAATGCTCCAAATGAACTCAAAACTGAGATTTACCTCCAGAAATAATAAATACACAGTAATTAGGTCCTAATGCAAAAGACTAGGATTAAAAAGGAATTAATTTTATGGGGATTTTTGGAAGGGGGAAAATAGCTTTTCTTCAATTTCTAGGTCAAGCTCTAAAAGAGGCAAGAACTCCTCACCAAGACATTAAATAGGGATGGGCTCTCCTATGGCTGGTCATAGGTTCAATAATTAGGGTTAGGGTTTTCTAAAATGGCCCATGGGCTTAAGTCATGATCAATCAAATAATTAAGCAATAAGTCATTTCATGAAACCACAAGCCATGACTTAAAATTACTAAACCAAATCCCCTCATTCTAAAACTAATCTCTAATGACTAAAATGGGTTAACTCAAGTTAGACTAGGGTTACCATGGCTAGGGTTAGGTTCTAGGCTAGTCCACTAGGTCTCAACAAGTCAAAGTCAAACTAGAATTTACCAATTCAATAAATTATCAAATAATTCAAATAAGTCAAAATGACCAAATTACCCTAATGACACGATTAGGCTCTAGGTCATGCAGTCTCTAGGGTTTCACTGGCAGCACAACAAAATCACAAGTCATGACTTAAAGCAGTTTTTAAATAGTTTAAAAATTATTAAAAATCACCAAAAATCATAATGTGTAATAATTATCAATAAATAATGATTATAATTACAAAATTTCAAAATTACCCTCATTTCAGAAACTGGGTGTTACAATTAATGAAGAGGCTCCCAACGTTTACTCAAAAGAGAGAAGGGGATGCACTTCATATATGAACCCTTTGGATAGTGTAGCTATGTAATAGTGAATTAGCCTTGATTCACATAGGGCTCAAATGCAATCTCCTAAACTTGCTTAGAAAAACTAATTCCTATGAATTTGATTCATATATTCTTTTTCTGGCAATTAAGTTCCACCTATTGTTATTTCCATGCATGTTGATGTGCTAACATCATCAATTAACAAGCCTAAATGACAACATAGCAATAGTTCTTCAGCTATATATATATATATATATATATATATATATATATATATATATATATATATATATATATATATATATATATATATATATATATTTATTTATTTATAACATAGCAATAGTTCTTCAGCTATATATATATATATATATATATATATATATATATATATATATATATATATATATATATTTATATATATATATAAATATATAAATAAATAAATAAATAAATAAATAAATAAATAAATATATATATATATATATATATATATATATATATATATATATATATATATATATATATATATATATATATATATTTTAAATATATATATATATATATATATATATATATATATATATATATATATATATATAGTAAAATGGAAAAAAAAATGAGAAAATATAATTGAGGACTGGTTAAAAGAACCTGTCACAATGACAGTGAGATGGCTGGCATCAACCCCTTGGGTGACATCTTCTATAGTGAAAGGAAAGCCAAAATCAGATGTCCCTCCTTCTCTCCATAGACAAAGACATTGAGAATACATGTTACAATAGATATTGTATGTTAAAGGAACTAGTGTTGCAATAAAAATTAACACAAGGAAAGGAACTAGTGTTGCAATAATTTATATTTTCCATCAGACAGCTCGCAATAGCCAACAAGGCCAGGAATCTCACTCCATAATTTGTTCTTTTTAACAAATTAAAATAAGAATGATAGATTTGGTATGTAAAAGTCTTGAAGACTGACATAGAGGATTGTTATTTTAAATAATACCCAGCTCCAGCAGAAGAAAAATTAGCTCCTACCAGAAGGTTCTTCTCACCGGCTCTGGACTCGGATATACCGACACAAAACTGGTACATAGTCTCAGCTGCCATTACCAACTTAAATAATAATATATTAAAAAACTAGAACTAGAATAATTTCAACTTTTTGAGTTAGGATTACCAAGTCGGAAGAGAAGGCGGTGGTGGAGATCAGATTGAGCGCGTGTCGAACACCGCGCCCCCGACGTCCACCGCCCGGCCCGTCCGTCCCCTCACGTGCAAGACTAGCTCCCGGACCTTCTTTCGTACGGTTGTCGCCACCATCGACAGAGTCCTCGAGGAAAGACTTTGATCTAGGGTTAGGGTTTGGGGATAACATCGGCTGGATTTGGGGATTAGGGTTATATGAGAGAGAAAGGAGGAGGAAGAGAAAGAAGAGGAGGAAAAGGATGAAGAAGGGCATTCCTTCTCCATCTATTGCGAATAAGAGAAGTAAGAGAGAAAGGGAGAGCAGGGAGAGAGAGGGGAAGGGAGAGCAGAGAGTTATTGAGTAGGGAGAGTTTACGAGAGATCGAGAAAAAGTTGTTGTGCTATCCAATAAAAAAAGAATCATAACCGTCAATAGATGTAAAAATTTAAAATAATTACAATAATGGTAGCAAAAAAAATAGCAGCAATTTTTTCGTACTTGTATTACTTGACGGTTATCAACAAAACTTCAATATAAAAGATGCGCTTTCTTGACGGATCCCTCGAAACCGTCAACATACATGCTATAAATGCGCTAAAGTAACAAAAAAGGCCGTCTCTTGACGTAAGCCTAAAACCGTCAAGATAAACCCTATTGTTGACGATTTTCGACGACCGTAAACTTATAAACCGTCAAAAATTGTCATTTTTCTTGTAGTGGCTGTAACAAGTAAAGTTGTGTTTTGGATGTTCTACTCTTGTAAGCTCTTTGTTCACAAAGCAAGATATAATGAAACAGAACAAGTATCGAGTTTATAACTCTTGTAAGCTCTATACTTGAGTTACAAACTCGATACTTGTTCTGTATTCTTTAATTATAGCTTGCTTTGTGAACAAAGAGTTTACAAGAGTTCTTTTTCCAAAGCCCAACTTTACTTGTTCCAGCTTTGAGCCCCTCATTTTTGTACGTCAGTTCGTGTCGGTCTTCACTTTCTACAGTAATTATCTTAAAATGGATATGAATTACTATCTACGAAACCGTTTATGGATGTACAATCGTCATCCTGATAAATTACTATTTGCAAAATTATCTTAAAATGAATATGAATTACTATCTGCAGAACCATTTGTGGATGTACAATCGTCATCCTGATGACATGTGCGGTGTGCGGGATGAATTTATACAGGGTGTGCGACATTTCCTGCAGTTTACCAAGGCGTTCCTTCAGTACATGGGCCGTACAAAAATTAAGTATCTATGTGTGAGATGTCAGAACTTGAAATATCATTCGAAAGTGGATGTGACATATCATTTGTATTCAAGGGGTTTTACGCCCAATTATTATCAGTAGACCGCACACAAAGAACTTGTGCCTTTAGCATCCGAGTGGGAGCCTTATGTGGAGCCTTATGTAGATGTCCACGAGCATGCTGATTACGACCAAGAGTGGGCGAACATGGTTTTCGATACTGCGGGGCCTAGTTTCGATCCGAACAATCAATATGCAGCTGAGAAGGCATCGAATGTCGATGCTACAAAGTTCATGGAGTTGCTGGAGAATGCAATGACTCCTTTATATCCTGGTTGTGATAACCATTCACCGTTGGAGGTGATTACAAGATTGCTCAGCATAAAATAAGATTTCAACATGTCTCAAGAATTCTACAACCGAATCCTGGAGTTAATTAAAGGTATATTGCCGGAGGGTGGCAAGTTACCTAAAGACTTCTACCGATCCAAGAGAATGGTGAGATCGCTCTAGATGGGGTATGAAAATATTGATACATGTCGCAACGGATGCATGTTGTACTATAAGGACGACAAGGATGAAGACGCCTGCAGATTTTGTGGTGCCGATCGCTTCAAGGCAACTAGTACAACAAGGACTTATGGTGCATGCTTTCCAACAGATTCGATGCACTATTTGCCTTTGATGCCGCAGTTGCAGAGGTTGTTTATGGCAAAGAAGACAGCTGATAATATGAGTTGGCACAAGCGGGAACAAATAGATGGAGTACTGGATCATCCATCCGACGGGGAAACATGGAAGCACTTTGATCGAGTGTATCCCGATTTTGCTTCAGAGCCGCGTAATGTCATATTGGGGCTTTCCTCCGACGGTTTTACCCCATTTAGACTTTCGGGCTCACAATATTCTTGTTGGCCTGTGATTGTTACTCCATACAACTTGTCGCCTTGGATGTGTATGAAGACTCCTTATATGTTCCTAAATGTTATTATTCCAGGTCCGAAGAACCCGAAGAGGAACATCAATGTGTACTTACAGCCCTTGGTAGATAAGCTGAATCAGTTGTGGGAAGTAGGTGCAACCAGATATGATGTTTTCAGAAAGCAGAACTTTCAGATGAGGGACACACTAATGTGGACCATCAATGATTTCCTGACCTATGGAATGTTATCGGGTTAGAGCACCCATGGTCGTCTCGCATGTCCATATTGCATGGATCGTACTAAGGCTTTCCGTTTGAAACACGGAGGAAAACCATGCTTCTTCGATTGTCATCAACAGTTCCTGCCAAAGGATCATCCGTACCGGAGAAAAATGAATGCTTTTCGTGCTGGCGTGGTAGAGAAGTCCAGTCCACCACCACGGTGGTCCGGGGATACGATATGGAAGGAAGTTAAAGAATTGTCAAGTGCTATTGAAGAGCCTACAGCGGGGTACAAGTGTGATGGATTTGACCGCGCTCACAACTGGACGAAGAGGAGTATATTCTGGGACCTACCATATTGGAGTGACCATCTGCTCAGACATAACCTGGATGTCATGCATATCGAGAAGAATGTATTTGACAATATAATAAATACTGTGATGGACGTAAAGGGGAAGATGAAAGACAATCCCAAGGCCATATTGGACTTAGAAGAAATATGCAGACGTCCAGAGTTACATTTGATAAAGGAAGGCAGTGGAAAGTATAAGCAGCCCAAGGCCATTTTCTCACTGGACAAGGAGGACAAAGATAAACTTTGTAGGTGGACCAAGGGCCTAAAATTTCCAGACGGGTACGTATCGAATGTGAGAAGATGTGTTGACCCGAAGGAGAACAAACTACAGGGTATAAAGAGCCACGACTGTCACATTTTTATGGAGAGGTTAATCTCTATTGCATTTTGGGAATTCTTATCCCAGGTCGTTTGGGATCCACTGACCGAGCTTAGCATTTTCTTCAAAGATCTTTGTTCTACTAAGTTGCTCGTCGATCGGCTTGAAAAGCAGGAGAAGGACATTGCAGTAACATTGTGCAAGCTTGAGAGGGTGTTCCCTCCTGGATTCTTCGACTCTATGGAGCATTTGCCAATTTATCTTTCCTATGAGGCACGTATTGGTGGGCCCATCGGTTATCGGTGGATGTACCCGTTCGAGCGCCATCTAAACCACCTGAAGAGCAAGGTGAAAAATAAGGCACGGATCGAGGGTTCTATTTGTGAAGCGTATGTCCTTGAGGAGATTACAAACTTTTGTTCAATGTATTTCAAGCCTCATATTGCAAGAGCTCCGAGGAATGACGATGAAGATATAGAATATAATGATGCATTATTGAAAGTCTTCAATGCTCTTGGAAAGCCTTTTGGAAAACTAAAAAAGAGATATTCGAATGATGTGGAACTAAGGGCTGCCCAGTTATATATATTACTCAACTGCGAGGAGGATGAAGTAGAAAAGCTAGAGTGATAAGTAAAAATCTTCAACGTTTAAGTCATCTATTTGTTGATTACGTTATTATAATTTAACGAGTGTATCCCGATATTTATTGGTTTTCAGCAAATTTAATGATGAGGTGAGGTCAAGTAGACCATACATTGCAGATAAAGAAGTAGAAAAAGAAATAAGACTTTATTTCCCGTCTTAGTTGAAAGCATATGTACGTAAGAAGCTAGTTAGAATCTTCCTCCATTTGTATTTGCACAAGAAATAACTTAACATTGAACTTAATTTTGTATCTTCTCGTGTTTAGGTCAATCATCCGAACGTCACCCTTGAGAATGAATCTATTATAACTCTTACTAAGGGACCAATTTATGTCGTAAAATATGGCCAAGTTATTGCGTGAATGGGTTTAAGTTCAAGTCAACAAACGCTCCCATCAGAGACAGCTTTCTGGATCTTGACGCCATAAAAAATAGTTGCTTGTGTATCAAATCTACAAACTACAAAGATGTTACTCCAGGCAAAAATTTCTATGGTGTCTTACGGGAGATTGTGGAATTGACGTACAATTATGGCACAGAGCCTGCCAAGATCGTGTTGTTCAAAGTTGATTGGTTCGATCCGATACAAGATTAAGGATGAAAAATTGACAAGCATGGTCTTGTGGATATTAACTACCGTCGTCGATACCAAGGATACGAACCATTTATCCTAGCAAGTCAAGCTCAACTCGTATATTTTATAACATATCCTAGACAGGGAACAACGAGATACGACTGGTGGGCAGTATGCAAGACTAAAGCCAGAAATACCTACGACGTTGTAAGCCCCCTGAATTTCTCGAATTATTTTTTTTCAAATTTTTTAATGAATTATTTTCAATAATTCATTTCTATATAATTAATTTTTGATCATTAATGCTCTTTTTCGTGTCCTTGATTTCTGGAGCATCCGGGATGCCAGTCTCTGGAAACTTCTTTTATGGGGTTTGTAGTAGACAAGATTACCTTCATGTTGATATATGGCATCCCACTCAAACTTGTTCCCTTGTGCTCCATTTGCTTCGCCTAACCTTTGGGTCAATTTAGACCAATTTATTATTTACCGAAAATTGTGATTTAACTTCCAATTTAAATTCCGGGCCTAACATCGGTCCAATCCAGTCGACCCAATATATGACCCTGGCCTAATTTGAGCCTACTATGCACGCGCCACTTGCGTGCCACCGATTTGATCTCCCTTGTGCTCCCATTCCATCCGTAATTTTAATTGGTTTAATTTATAAATTAATTAAATCTTGGCTTCGACTTTGTCCAAACTTGGCCCAACGTCCGACCCAGTTTGGCATGGACCCTACCATGACAGCCCATACATCCCACTGATGTGTCCGCATTTTTCCCTATTTGAAAATACGTTTATTTTGTATAAATATCTTTATTTCTCTCTCTTTTATATATGTGTATATATATATATACATATATAATGTATTATAATATCTCCTTCTCTCTTTCTCTCACCACACAAACACACCTCACTCCTCTCCCCCAATGCCAGCCGACACCCCCTCTCTCTTTCTATTCTCTCTCTAAAATATCATTCTTCCTCTCTCTCCCCACACATTACAGCTAACCCCCCCCATGCTGGTACACGAACACCCCCCTTTACATCATTATCATCTCTCCCTCTCCTTCTCACTTCTCCTTCTTCTTCCTCAACTCCTTCTTAGTCTTCTTTTTTTTTTTAAAAGAAGGAAACTACCCTCACCATCACCAACGTACCCGAGCACAACCCCCTTCTCCGGCCAACCTCCACCGTACCACCTCACCTCGGCCGCCGCCGTCGCACGCAGCAGCAGCTGCGGCGCTGCAGCGAGCAGCAGCCTGCGTGGCACAGACGCGAGCGCGCGCACCAGCCGGCAGCGCGCTGCTCCGGCCACCGCCGGCGAGCCCTCCCACGGTCGCGCACGTGCTGGGCGCACCCCTGGGTGAGCTCCCCTTTGCCGTCATCCTCTTCCCCGACGAGCCACGTACCCGATTCGTGCGTTTTGGACGAAATCCCGTCGACGCGCGCGCGGGTTGAATCCAGAAATAGAGTTTCGGGACAGCAACTTCGTGCATGTTTTCCGGGAGATCCGACCGTTGGATCGGTAATTTCTTTACTCCGTTACAATCTCGGTATATACCCCTTCACTCCCCTGAAATTTCACCCGTTAATTTCGTCGTTTGATACATCAAAACCGGCCACCAAGTTGACGTTTTAATTTGTACTATTTTTGGACAGTTTTGCGACGCCAACTTCGCGGGTTCGTATCTTCGTCGTCGCAGCTCAGTTTTGTGCGCTACCAGTTCCGGTGCATAGCTGGTATAACCCTCTTCCTGTCCCCTTTAGGTTTTATTTCAGTTTGAGCTTGTTAGGTCGGTCGAATTCGACGCCAAAGTTGGCCGTTCAAATTCTTAGTGTTACACTTGTTAAATTTTGATTTTGAACCCGGGACTCCGGATTCAATTTCTGATACCACCAGTAGACTCGTGGAGTAGTTCTGGCATGTTTTCATATAAAGTTTGTTAGATTTGGAGAACGTGGGCCCTGGCACGTATTTCGGTGCAAAGCGGGTCCCACTTTCTGAGTCAACGGTCACTTTGAGATCGGCTCATCGGAATCTAATTCCGGATATACCGTTGAGTTCGTATCGTCATTCTGAACTCGTTGACATATAATTTTCTAGATTTTAGTGGACATTGGTTCCGGCACGCATTTCGGTGTAAGTCGGATACCAATATCCGGGTCAACGGGTCATTTTGAGTTCGGCTCATCGGAATCCAATTTCGGATATACCGTTGAGTTCGTAACGTCATTCTGAACTCGTTGATATATAATTTGCTAGATTTTAGTTGACATTGGTTCCGGCACGCATTTCGGTGCAAGTCGGATACCAATATCCGGGTCAACGGGTCATTTTGAGTTCGGCTCATCGGAATCCAATTCCGGATATACCATTGAGTTCGTATCGTCATTCTGGACTCGTTGACATATAATTTGCTGAGTTTTGAAGACATTTGCTCCGGCACGCATTTTCGTGCAAACCGGATTCCAAATGTCCGCGTCAACGTATCATTTTGAGATCGGCACATCGGAATCCTATTTTGGACATACCGTTGGGTTCGTATCATCATTCTGGATTCGTGGATATATAATTTGCTAGGTTTTGTAGACTTCTATCCTGACACGCTTATCGGTACAAAGTGTATCCAACGGCGGACATCATTTTGATTCGAAATTACCGTTTTGCCCCTGTGTCCAAATTGGACTTTTGGACAGGCTATTCTTGCTATTTTGACCATTCTGGACACGTTGGTAATGGTTGTTTCACCATCCGACAACATCTGTAGGTTTTCACCCTATTATTATAATATTTTCTCCTTTTGGTTGTTTTAGAGACCCGTCGATTTCATTGATTTCTAAATCGCTGAAATTCATAAGTTGACCCTGTGGATGTTTATAGAGACTAGCTTTGACTCAGTTTGACCATGGTTGACTACTTTGACTGAACGTCGAAGTAGGGTCAACAATTGACCTAGGTTAGACTAGTTTTGACCCTGGTTGACTACAGTTGACTATTTTGACCAAAAGTCAACCGGAAGTCAACGGTAGCCTAAGATTGACCAGAACTTGACCGAAGTTGACCAGTTGACCCAAAGTCAACTGTTAGTCAACGTTAGTCAAGTATGACCTAGAGTTGACCAGAGTTGACCAGTTGACCAAAAGTCAACTGTAAGTCGACCATTGACTTAGATTGACCTAGTTTGATTTGCTTTGACTTGTCTTGACCTAGTTTGACTTAGTATGACTTGATTTTACTTCCAAACCCTTACATTGATACAGTATTCCACCTATAGGTCCTCGAGGCACTGTTCTTGGACCAGTTGACGTATTCCACCAGATCTCACGCGAGTACATTCTCTGATAATATTTCTGTTTTATGATATCGTTTATGTTTCTTGTATTTAGTGTAGATACCCTTGTTCTCTTGACACATTGTTCACACGGATTGGTATTTCCCTGGATCCCGTCATGAGATATTATTCCTCGCTCTCCTTGGTATATCTTGTGCAAGTCTTTCTTGTTCCTTGTGCATTGTATAGACACGATTTCCGCAAAGGCTAGCTACCTTCTCGGAGAATCGCATGTCATGATGTGTCATGGTTGGATCCACTATACTAGTCGGGGACGGGGAGTATTAGTGTAGATGTGTGGTCATTATCCACCTTGTTATTCTTGTAGATCTTGTGAGTGTTAATCATACACCCCACGTATGATTAGCCAGGCCAGTAGACCTTGTGCAGACCCAAGCCGGCCACATGTTGAAACTAGTACTCACACAATTAGATAGATGATTCTTGATTCTTGTATATGCCATGATCAGTTTTACTTGCCTTGTTCTAGCTCTAGATTTACAGCTTACCTTGCCATGATACTCACATGTACATTTCATGATCTCTTGTATGTTCTCTCTATTTACTGCTACATGTTCAATATCGTCTAATTAGAACTGTTATTTGAGATTTGTGCTCGTTCCATCCTGACTGGATATGTTGATAAAATTTTAGGAGTAGTTGTGCCCTCAGTACTGGACTTCATGATGTTGCTAGCTGAGGTGGATCTCACTATTCGTCTATGTGAGTTGCCTAGTAGTTATCCTTAGTTAGTCTTGTTGTTCCTTCTTTATTTTCCTGTCTTATGATCATTGTAGATTCTAGTTGTTTTAGTGATAGTGTTATTATTTCTTGTCTTATCTTCCTTAGTTTTCGTGGTGTGACATGAGTACATTTCTAGTTATGGATCTTAGATGTTGTAGTTAGTATAGTATACTTGACAGCGTTCCACCGCCGATGCCGCGGCGTAGGCGGGGTGTGGCCCACGTATTCGTACCCGTATATCCGGGTGCGGGTCGTGACAGACGTCGACGAAGTGGCTTATCAGGAGGTCGAGCTGCCTCTTGTACCAAATACAGTTGATGTCGACTCAGTAGAAGTTTTCCATTTCATATCTACTTGTGTAGAAGAGGTACATGTATCCGAAGGAGAAGATGAAGGAGATGCTAGTGAAGATGAGAAGGAAGAGGAGTAGGATGAGGAGGAGGAGGCAAACGATGAAGATGAATTTTTAGAGGATGATTGAAAAACTGTGATTTTAATGTATTCATATTTCTGTAATATTATATTATGAACTGTGATCATTTCCATTAGTATTCAGATTTTTGTAAACTTAAATTATGAACTCCAATGTATGCAAATATTTCTAAACTGTCATTGTATTTATTTATATTTTTAATCATATGTTATTATCAGCATGGCAGGACGACGCGGAGGCATAACAGGACGATACGGAGATAGGTCTGGACAAGCCATGTCCTTAGGTGGGCAGAGAGCTCCGTTACCAGAGGATGGCTCCGGACCATCGTCTGACCCGAGCACTCCATTGTACCATACGGTCGCAGGTCCGGGTGGCAGTACACCTGGGACGAGCAGTTCCAGGCTTGCTGATACTCCTTCCCCTAGCCTTCCTACCGTTGACGGTAGCATGGAGGGTGGGGAGCAGGTGGAGGAGGTAGACCCTACTCCCGTCCGTGCGGATGCATACCAGAGCGACCCTCCATGCGCACCTCAGGACGAGACGATGATGGAGATTTGGGCCGACGGTCCTACGAAGTAAGTTGAATATATATATATATATATATATATATATATATATATATATATATATATATATATTCATGAAGATAATTATCGTTGTATACAGATATCGTCCCTCGTCGGTACAGAGAGCGTTGGTCTCCTTTCTGAGGTCCAACTATGGGGGTCCGTAGATCAACTACTCGGATGCCTCGGAAGAGAGGAAGGCATTCTGGTTTGCCCACTTCAAGGTAATTAAAGATAGTTAATTTAGTATGATTAACATAATTTTAAGCATTTTTAGAACTTATTATTTTAATTTATAATTCTTGTAGAGGACTGTCACGCCCCAGAACCAGAATACTGGAGAGCGGGGGCAGACATAGCCAGCTACGTATATGAAATAGAATCCATCTCGCTATACGGTCACGGCTGTCTAGATACATGAGGGTTTATCTACAAGCCAACAGTCTCTTAAGGACATGAATAAGCCTAGTGTCTCAATCACAAGCAAGTAAGTTAAAGGTTACAAGAAGTATGATCATTAAATATACAATAGTAAGGCGTCCCAAACATTACATATTCAGCTGATCATGAAGCTAGTCGTTACAAAATGTTAGGACTAGCAAGAGTTTAGTCATACATGATCAACCCTAGGATCTGTCAATCATATTACAGCCCGTAGGCAGACAATAAGTAAAGTGCAACCGAGCTAACAGGTGCTCGTCGGCTAAACGCCTCAAAAGAATATTTTTACAATAAAGTGGGAGATCAAAAATAAACCCACTCGTGGCCAGGGTTCCGTCTAGTGGCCACCATCTGGCTGGAAGGTCGGTAGATCCTCTGGAGCTGCTCCGAAATCTGGCCACACAAAACCAGCTGGGTCAGACCCCAGAAAGAGCAAGTGCCACAAAGGAGGCTTCACTTAGGAACTAAAACCAGCAATCAGCACAAGATATAAATAAAAGTATGAACTGGAAATAAAGAAAATACATCAGGATGATATACGACGAGATAACCATGGAACTATTCAGATAACCAGGTTACAACCCGTAAACCAAACAAGGATCGGGGTTATAACCCTTCGTCTGAACAAAATTTGGACTTCTCACCATTTATCGGTAAAATAAATACAAGCATTCTGGTCATACAGTAATCCGGATCAGGGCAAGACTAGACTGGTTAGACTCCATCCAATCATTTCACGGCCAAGCAAGAATTACGGCTTGATACTTTAACTAACTAGGGTTGTCACAAGCCTAATTACTAACAAGATGCAGTGAGATTATTCCACAGCCACAAGCCCTGCAGACCATCCTGGTTACCCGGGTTAAGAGATTTAGAGTTGAATTCAGGTGGGTACATCGTCCAGGAAACGAATGTACCCTTAGGTAGCTTGAAGGGTGCAACACATGACAGTGTGCTGGAAATGTGCCCTACTCGACGGCAGGCTACAGATCCCAAGGCGTGCCCAGGTAACGGGATTGCCTGTAGCTGGGAGATCTTTTTATGACTAGTGTATTAATCTAGTTATTAGCCTTAGTCCATTTCAATAGGTACTCCTGACCGTGGTACTCAGGAGTCCCCTCCTAGTCATGATGCAAGACAGGACAAGATTATTTGTACAAGCACAATCGTCCACGGTGTCCAGGATTAATTATACAGGTCATGTCATGTCAGGTAGCTGTCGCAACAGCTGTTCAAGAAAATCATGTCAGGTTTACTTGTCAGGAGTGCGCCACGATGGGCCACTATCGTGTCATGTCAGGTTAGTCATGTCAGGAGTGCACCACTATGGGTCACTATTATGTCAGGCTCAATTATCATATCCAAACATATCAAGTAAATTCATGATTATCAAGTTCATGACAAAAGGTGTAAGGATATAAAATGGACGTAAATATCTAATAAAATATCAATACACAGGGCTATAGGAGAGCGACACGGCTAAGGCATATGCGGCCAGGAATGATCACATGCGGCTAAAAAGGGAACAGCCCATACGGCTGGATGGGGTCAGGCGCATGCGGCTGATAAGCGAAAAGTCCATGCAGCTAAGAAGGAGTTCGGGTCCATGCGGCGGGGAAGTGGAGTATCATACGGCTGGGTATAGAAGGAGGCGCATGCGGCTGATAATGAACTCAGTCTCATGCGGCCAAGGGTGCTGATGCATATGCGGCTCGAGAGCAAGACCTTATACGGCCAGAAAAAGGGTAAGACACATACGGCCCGATTAGGAGAGCGCATGCGACCAGGGTCACTGGATCCCATGCGGCTAAGACAAGGGGCCCATGCGGCTGGAAGTGCAGGGGTGTATGCGGTCAGGGGGACGAGGGCGCATGCGGCTCCAAGATGTTGGGCCTCATGCAGCCAGTGGAGAAGTGGGCTTCATGCGGCTGGAAGAAAGCAAGTTCATGTAGCTAGGGAATGATGGGCGCATATGCGGCTCAATTAGGAGAGAAGTCCATACGGCCAGGAATGGAATCTAGCCTATGTGGCTGAGAGTCCCATGCGGCAAAGTCACTTGCCGCATGAATTGTCATGCAACCAAGTCAAGCCCATGCGGCCAGAACTGTCGTATGAAGGCTCATGCGGGTTGGAATCACTTGCCGCCTGAAGTATTCATGCGGTCAAGTCTAGCACTGTTCTTCTTCTCCAAGCTTCCGAGAAGAAGAACGCCAAGAATCCATGCTTTCAAGCTCCATGAAACCTTCATCCGGAGTCCAAATCCGAACTTCCATAGGTCAAAATGGGGTAGAACGAAATTCTCTACAACATGGAACCATCAAAACTCGGAAATAACAAGATTAAGTAGATCAAAACCCAAGAAATCTGAAAATAATGTAAACTTAGATCTACAAGAATCCGGCCATGGAAAGTGAAAATGCCAAGTACTAAAGTTAGTTAAAATGCTGTAAGGAAGAGAATGAAGCAATAAAATTAGAGTTCCTCCATGAAGCAAGTTGTACTTGCCTAGACCTCTCTCTCTCTCTGATAGGTGAAGAAGTAAATGGAAGAAGAAGAAGAGTAATGAAGAGAGAGAAATAAGTGGGGTTAATAAATGGTAGTGGTAGTGGTAGGTAGGGGGTTCACCCCTTGGTTCTTGATGAACCAAAAGCAATTCCAAACCGAACCAAGCCAACCCGAACCAAGAATAACCAAGCCAAACCAAACCAAGGAGATATGCAAGTATAAGATAAAATATGTATACATATCCCAAATACGTAATACGAACACAGGCATTACAACTCTACCCACCTTAAAAGAATTCCGTCATCGGAATTTAATCAAGAGGCTAGAGGAGCAATGACAAGCTATAATAATCACAATCAAGCTATAACTAGGCAGGCAATCCCTCATTCAAGAAAGGAATCGAATGTGTGAGGCACAAGGAAGACATTATACCTCACGAGTCAAATAAGTCGGGATACCGCGATCGGATGTCATCCTCACGCTCCCATGTTGACTCGCCCAAAGAGTGATGACCCCAAGCGACTCGGACTAATTTGATAGTCTTGTTCTTGAGGATCTTCTCTCTCCGGTCCAATATAGACACGGGCCTCTCCTCATACGAAAGGTTGGTACCAAAAACTAATTCCGAATGATCCAGGACGTGGCTCGGGTCTGGGATATACCGTCGTAATTGAGATACATGGAACACGTCATGCACCTCGCTTAGTGACGGAGGAAAAGCGAGACGATAGGACACATCTCCTACTCGCTCCAGAATGTCAAACGGTCCTATATACCTAGGACTAAGCTTTTCCCGGATGCCGAAATGAATGACGCCACGGTTAGGCAAAATCCTCAAGAATATATGATCGCCGACTGAAAACTCGAGAGGGCGCCGATGAGAATCGGCCCAATGGCGCTGACGATCTTGGGCAACTCGAAGATGATCTCTGACTCTCCTGACCACCTCAACTGTCTGAGCAATCATTTTCGGACCGAGCATCTGTCTCTCTCCGACATCGTCCCAGGCTAACGGGGATCTGCACTTCCTACCATACAATGCCTCGAACGGTGCCATCTGGATACTAGCCTGGAAACTGTTATTGTACGAGAACTCCACCAGATGCAGGTAATCTTCCCATGAACCACCGAAGTCAAGCGTACAAGATCTCAACATATCTTTAAGAGTCTGGATCGTGCGCTCCGACTGGCCATCTGTCTGCGGGTTATATGCTGAACTGAACTGGAGATGAGTTCCCAAACTCTCCTGTAAGCTACACCAAAAGTGCGACGTAAATCTTGAATCTCGGTCCGAAGTGATACTGACTGGCACTCCGTGCAACCTGACAATCTGCCTGAGGTACATCTCTGCTAACTGAGCTGTCGACTGACCAACTCTGAATGGGAGAAAGTGAGCCACCTTTGTGAGCCGATCAACTATAACCCAGATAGCATCTCTACCAGCTGGGGATCTAGGTAATCCAGTCATAAAATCCATGGTCACATGCTCCCACTTCCATTCTGGAATTGGTAAGGGCTGAAGAAGTCCAGTCGGTCTCTGATGTTCGGTTTTAACTTGTTGGCAAACCAAACACCGAGAGACAAACCGAGCTATCTCCCGCTTCATACCTTTCCACCAAAAGTGCTGACGAATATCATGGTACATCTTCGTGCCACCAGGATGAATGGAATACTGAGAACTGTGAGCCTCTGCCATGATTTTCTGTCTGATATCTCCACTGGGTACACAAAGACGATTACCATGTGGAAGGGTACCATCCTCATGAATGCATAACTCTGGTCTTCGTCCTGCCTCACACTCTGCTCTGAGTCGCTGAAGCATGGGATCTGCTGACTGCGGCATCCGGATCCTCTCGACTATAGTAGACTGAACTTGCATGCTGGCCATCAATGCCACACTAGAAGGGAGAACAACTTCAATACCCATCTTCTGAAGATCTGCTAACAAATCTGGTTGCACTGTTAGGAAATAAACCTCGGCTCTCATGCTCAATGCATCTGCTACAACGTTGGCCTTCCCAGGATGATGCTGCAAGTTGACATCATAATCCACAAGTAGCTCTAGCCATCTCCTCTGACGCATGTTAAGATCCTTCTGGGTGAAAACATACTTCAGGCTCTTGTGGTCGGTGAAAATCTCCATCCTATCTCCGTATAAGTAGTGCCTCCATAACTTAAGTGCAAACACTACTGCTGCCAGCTCTAAGTCATGGGTTGGATAATTCCTCTCATGATCACGAAGTTGTCGTGACGTATAAGCTATTACCTTTCCATGCTGTATCAGAACACATCCTAAACCTCTGCCTGAAGCATCACAGTACACTGAGAATCCTTCGGTCCCATCTAGAAGCGTGAAAATAGGAGCTGTTATCAGGCCTCGCTTCAACTGCTCAAAACTCTGACACTCTGCTGTCCAAGCAAACTGCGAATCCTTGCGGGTCAACTGCGTCAATGGCGCTGAAATTCAAGCAAAATCTGAAACAAACTACCGGTAGTAGCCGGCCAATCTAAGAAAACTACGAACCTCTGCAACTGTGCTGGGCACTGGCCATGACTCAATAGCCACAATCTTCTGGAGATCCACTTCTACTCCTCCTCGAGTGATGATATGACCCAAGTACGAAATGCGATCGAGCCAGAACTCGCATTTACTGAACTTGGCATATAACTGGTGCTCTCTGAGGATCTGATGAACTATACGGAGATGCTGCTCATGCTCCGCCTCACTCTTGCTGTAGACCAGGATGTCATCCAAGAACACAATCACAAACTGATCCAAGTAAGGCATGAAGATGTGATTCATGAGGTCCATGAATACTGCCGGCGCATTGGTTGCTCCAAAAGGCATAACAAGGTACTCCCAATGCCCATATCTCGATCTAAAAGCTGTCTTCGGGATGTCCTGCTCTATGACTCTGATCTGATGATATCCTGAGCGCAAGTCGATCTTCGAAAATACTGATGCCCCTTTGAGTTGATTAAACAAGTCATCTATCCTCGGGAGAGGATATATGTTCTTGATTGTCACTGAATTCAAGGTACGATAATCAACACATAACCTGGACGTACCATCCTTCTTTTTCACAAGAAGTATCGGGGCTCCCCAAGGCGATCCACTAGCACGAATGAATCTCTTGGTTCTGAGTTCTTCAATCATCTTGTACAATATCTCCAACTCTGACGGCGCCATCCTGTAGACTCTCTCTGACACTGGGGCTGTCCCGGGAATCAAGCTTATAGTGAACTCGATCTCCCGCTCCGGAGGCATACCTGGAAGTTCTTCTGGGAAAATATCTGAAAACTCCTCGACTATCCTGGGCAACTGAACTGCTGCTACTGCCATCCGCAATACCGGAGGAGAAGACTCAACCTCGCCTCGAGAGAAGAAAAACTCTGGCTCACCTGGAATGTTAAAAATAACCCTGCCGATATGGCAGTCTATTCTAGCATACTGGTTCCTCAACCAATCCATCCATAAGACCACATCATAATCGGCCATCGGGAATTCTATCAATCTAGCGGGGAATTCTCTACCGCTAACTACGATCCGACACGAGGAAAAGATTCTATCTACTCCCACAAGTTCGTTACCAGTAAGTATATTAAGCCTTACTGATAATGACTCGGGCTCCAATCCTACCCGTGTCGCGAATCGTGCAGACATAAATGAATGTGATGCACCAGAATCAAATAAAGCTGAAGCTGGAAAGGAGTTGACGAGAATAGTACCTGCCACTACCTCTCCTGGTGCCAATCCTTCCTCCATGGTCATCACCATAGCCTGACCATGCCCTCGGGGTGCTGGTCCCCTCTGCTGAAATTCTTACTGCCTATTCTGACTCTGGGCCTGGGCTTGAACATGCTGCTGGGGGTTCTGCTGCTGGAACATCTGGGACTAAGGCGGCAAGGGCCTCGGCAATGGATACTGCTGCTGCTGGACCGGAGCTGGTCCTCTCACCGAAGAGCTAGAAAGGTTGGACGATGATGAACCACCTCTATTCGGGCAGGATCCAACCCTATGGTCTGGTGCTCCACAAGCCAGACACAATCCCTGTGTCCTGCGACATTCTGCCACTACATGGCCTGGCTTTCCACAATGAGAACAACCCACTGTGGAAGATTGCTTCTGCTTCTGCTGCTGAGGGTACGTCGGGGCCGAATGCTGAACCGACATTACTAAGGCCGCCCGCCTTGGAGCTCCAATAGTCAAGGCCCTGGCTGCCGGGGCTGGTGCTGAAGACTGATTCATCTGGCCGTGAGATCTCTTCCGACCTCCGGCCCTATCCACAATCCTCTGGGAGGTATACTCATGCCTTCGGGCTGCTCTCAAGACTGCATCAAAAGTCTGATGCTCAAACTGCTCAACTGCCAACAAGATCTCCAAGTGAAGTCCCTGCTGGAACCGCTGGGCTCTATCATACTCGGTTGCCACCAAAGTGGGAGCAAACCGACTGAGTCTGGAAAACTCGGCCGCATATCCGTCGACCGTCCTGCCTCCTTGCTTCAGATTGGTAAACCTCGTCTGCAGATCATACCGAGCCACGGCATCGAAATACTTGGTCTGGAATCTCTCTCTGAATACCGCCCAAGCAATGGGTGCTGCTAATCCAACAGCCTGAGCCGCCCACCAGCTGCGGGCAAGATCTAATAACTGCAGGCGCACCACGGCTTCCTTCTCGTTCTCTGGGGTCGTGGCTGCTTCTAGAATCACCTCTGTGTCCTGAAGCCAAGCATCTGCTGCGATAGCATCTTCACTACCGTCGAAGAATGGAGGGTTCAAGAGCTTGAAGCTGTTGGCCGCGCTGTTCCCTGGATGACCGCCTCTGGTCAAAGCATCCGCCACTGCCTGTTGCAAGCCATCTCCACGACGATCTTGAGAAGCTATCAAGGTCCTGACGAGACCGACCAAAGTGCCATCATCAGGCTCGGCAGGCTGAACTGGCTGGACTGGTGGCTCTTTTCCAATAGGCTCGACTCTGGAGGCTACTCCGGAGTGCTGGGCTTGATCTCCGAGTTGCTGCTGGTCCACGGGAGGTGCTCTGCCTTGCTGATCGGTAGGACCACGAACAATGCCGCTGACGAAGACGACATAGGGATCAATAAGAAAGGACCAGGACAGATCAATGAGACAAGCATATGATCAGGACAAGAATCCAGGGATTCAGGAGATACGAGCAGAGATCAAGGACGCATACTGATTGAGACATCTATTCGGTAAACCCTCACATATCTTGATTTACAAGACCTACATGGGCTACCACTTAAACCATGTCACGCCCCAGAACCAGAATACTGGAGAGCGGGGGCAGACATAGCCAGCTATGTATATAAAATGGAATCCATCTCGCTATACGGTCACGGCTGTCAAGATACATGAGGGTTTATCTACAAGCCAACAGTCTTTTAAGGTCATGAACAAGCCTAGTGTCTCAATCACAAGCAAGTAAGTTAAAGGTTACAAGAAGTATGATCATTAAATATACAATAGTAAGGCGTCCCAAATATTACATATTCAGCTGATCATGAAGCTAGTCGTTACAAAATGTTAGGACTAGCAAGAGTTTAGTCATACATGATCAACCCTAGGATCTGTCAATCATGTTACAGCCCGTAGACAGACAGTAAGTAAAGTGCAACCGAGCTAACAGGTGCTCGTTGGCTAAATGCCTCAAAAGAATATTTTTACAATAAAGTGGGAGATCAAAAATAAACCCACTCGTGGCCAGGGTTCCGTCTAGTGGCCACCATCTGGCTAGAAGGTCGGTAGATCCTCTGGAGCTGCTCCAAAATTTGGCCACACAAAACTAGCTGGGTCAGACCCCAGAAAGAGCAAGTGCCACAAAGGAGGCTTCACTTAGGAACTAAAACCAGCAATCAGCACAAGATATAAATAAAAGTAAGAACTGGAAATAAAGAAAATACATCAGGATGATATACGACGAGATAACCATGGAACTATTTAGATAACCATGTTACAACCCGTAAACCAAACAAGGACCGGGGTTGTAACCCTTCGTCTGAACAAAACTTGGAATTCTCACCATTTATCGGTAAAATAAATACAAGCATTCTGGTCATGCAGTAATCCGGATCAGGGCAAGACTAGACTGGTTAGACTCCATCCAATCATTTCACGACCAAGCAAGAATTACGGCTTGATACTTAACTAACTAGGGTTGTCACAAGCCTAATTACTAACAAGATGCAGTGAGATTATAGCCACAAGCCCTGCAGACCATCCAGGTTACCCGGGTTAAGAGATTTAGAGTTGAATTCAGGTGGGTATATCGTCCAGAAAATGAATGCACCCTTAGGTAGCTTGAAGGGTGCAACACATGACAGTGTGTTGGAAATGTGCCCTACTCGATGGCAGGCTACAGATCCCAAGGCGTGCCCAGGTAATGGGATTGCCTATAGCTGGGAGATCTCTTTATGACTAGTGTATTAATCTAGTTATTAGCCTTAGTCCATTTCAATATGTACTCCTGACAGTGGTACTCAGGAGTCCCCTCCTAGTCATGATGCAAGACAGGACATGATTATTTGTATAAGCACAATCGCCCACGGTGTCCAGGATTAATTATACAGGTTATGTCATGTCAGGTAGCCGTCGCAACAGCTGTTCAAGAAAATCATGTCAGGTTTACTTGTCAGGAGTGCGCCACGACGGGCCACTATTGTGTCATGTCAGGTTAGTCATGTCAGGAGTGCACCACTACGGGTCACTATTATGTCAGGCTCAATTATCATATCCAAACATATCAAGTAAATTCGTGATTATCAAGTTCATGACAAAAGGTGTAAGGATATAAAATGGACGTAAATATCTAATAAAATATCAATACACAGGGCTATAGGAGAGTGACGCAGCTAAGGCATATGCGGCCAGGAATGATCACATGCGGCTAAAAAGGGAACAACTCATGCGGCTGGATGGGGTCAGGCGCATGCGGCTGATAAGGGAAAAGTCCATGCGGCTAAGAAGGAGTTCGGGTCCATGCGACGGAGAAGTGCAGTATCATGCGATTGGGTATAGAAGGAGGCGCATGCGGCTGATAATGAACTCAGTCTCATGCGGCCAAGGGTGCTGATGCATATGCGGCTCGGGAGCAAGGCCTTATGCGGCCAGAAAAGCGTAAGACACATGCGGCCCGATTAGGAGAGCGCATGCGGCCAGGGTCACTGGATCCCATGCGGCTAAGACAAGGGGCACATGCGGCTGGAAGTACAGGGACGCATGCGGTCAGGGGGACGAGAGCGCATGCGGCTCCAAGCTGTTGGGCCTCATGAGGCCAGCGGAGAAGTGGGCTTCATGCGGCTGGAAGGAAGCAAGTTCATGCAGCTAGGGAATGATGGGCGCATATGCGGCTCAATTAGGAGAGAATTCCATGCAGCCAGGAATGGGATCCAGCCTATGCGGCTGAGAGTCCCATGCGGCAAAGTCACTTGCCGCATGAATTGTCATGCGGCCAAGTCAAGCCCATGCGACCAGAACTGTCGTATGAAGGCTCATGCGGCTCGGAATCACTTGTCGTATGAAGTATTCATGCGGTCAAGTCTAGCACTGTTCTTTTTCTCCAAGCTTCCGAGAAGAAGAACGCCAAGAATCCATGCTTCCAAGCTCCATGAAACCTTCATCCGGAGTCCAAATCCGAACTTCCATAGGTCAAAATGGGGTAGAACGAAATTCTTTACAACATGGAACCATCAAAACTCGGAAATAACAAGATTAAGTAGATCAAAATCCAAGAAATCTGAAAATAATGTAAACTTAGATCTACAAGAATCCGGCCATGGAAAGTAAAAATGCCAAGTACTAAAGTTAGTTAAAATGCTGTAAGGAAGAGAATGAAGCAATAAAATTAGAGTTCCTCCATGAAGCAAGTTGTACTTGCCTAGTCCTCTCTCTCTCTCTCTTTCTCTGGTAGGTGAAAAAGTAAATGGAAGAAGAAGAAGAGTAATGAAGAGAGAGAAATAAGTGGGGTTAATAAATGGTAGTGGTAGTGGTAGGTAGGGGGTTCACCCCTTGGTTCTTGATGAACCAAAAGCAATCCCAAACCGAACCAAGCCAACCCGAACCAAGAATAACCAAGCCAAACCAAACCAAGGAGATATGCAAGTACAAGATAAAATACGTATACGTATCCCAAATACGTAATACGAACATAGGCATTACAAGGACTTATTTTTATCCACCACATCGGGCCGAGCAGATTGAGAGGCAGTTTTCTGCCGTCGTCGCCAAGCTGATCCGTGATGCAATTAACGATCAGAAAGCTCGTCAGCGCTTCGGAACGCCGATTGCTGGTTGGATCACACCTGACCAGTGGACCGCAATGAGGGCTCGATTTGAGGAGCCCCGGTGCAGAGAGTGGTCGGAGAAGGCGAAGGCAGCTAGGACGAGGGTCGGAAAGTGGTGTGGTAGATCGATTCCTATGACGGAGCATTTCCGTCGTCTAGTATGTAATTTATTACAATATATAAGATTTTATTGATAATAGGAGTATATAATTTTTTATTTTAATAAAGAATAAAATATAACAAATACGCAGGTATAGAGGGGTGAGGATGCAAACATGGTGACCGTCTTCCTGGCCACCCATCGGAAGGATGGGAAGCTCATCGACGACCGGGATACTCAGAGCTATGTAAGTACTAATTTAGATTTCGTTAATTTTTAACATAACTTGAAGAATATACAGATAACCATATAGTTAATAATAATTAAATACTTTAAACATTTATTAGGCTAATTTAGGTAAGTACTAATTTATAGAGATGCATAATGATTTCTAGGACGAGTTTATTAGGCTACTTGAGCGTGCGAGTGCTAGTACACCTACAGAGGAAGGGGTTGGTATATCGCAGCCCTCTCCACGTCAGTCGGAGGACGAGCTCTGGAAGAACGCCATTGGTGGCCTTCATAGAGGTACGTACTATGGTACGGGGTCCTACGGCGCATTTGTTGTGACGCAGGCATCCAGGGCTCCCTCTGCCAGTGCGCATTGACAGCCCTCACAGGCCGAATCGAGGATACCATTGCCTGCCAGATTGTTGAGCTGTGCGACAATATGCTAAGGAGGATTTCTGAGCAGCCAGGGTCTCAGGCGCAAGGGGACGATGAGTCGATCACCGCACTCTTTGACGAGCTCGAGCGCACCGTAAGGGACGTACAGGGGACGCAGGAGTCCATTCACGGCACCGTTACTAGGATAGCGGCTTGCATGGAGCAATACAACGCTAGACAGCTTGCCCTAGAGGAGACGCGGAGACACCCGTCTCCAGCAGTTACGCTGCCTCCTTCTCCAACGGTTACACTGCCTCCTTCTACAACGGTTATATTGCCTCCTCCTTCATCGTCGTCGGTGGTTCTTACACCGGTGCTTACCATCTTTCCAGGAGCGGTGATGCTCCTCCTGATCAGCCGTAGTCGACACATATATTGTTGTGTGATGGCCCATTGTTGGGACTTTTATGTGTTTCTATATACATTGTTGTTGTGTTTCATATTGTTTGATACTGTTGTTGAAATTTTTCATATATCTGTGTTGAGAGATGTGATTGTGTTTCATACGTGTTCGTGATTGTGTTTCATATGTGTTCGTGATTGTGTTTCATATGTGTTTCATATGTGTTTCATATTGTTTGATACTTTGTGTTCGTGATGCTCCTCCTGATCAGTCGGTGTTGAGTGTTCCACCGAAGGGGTCAACGAACCAAAGGAAATGCTGCTGTAGGTGCTGCTGTAAATGTTGTATTTTTTAAATTTTTTACCAAATTTAGCGACATTCAGCGACGTCCAGCGATGAATATACATGTCGCTAATTAAGTATCGGAACGTCGCTAAATATGTGTCACCGCATCGCTGATCGTCACTAAACGTCGCTAACTAAGACGTCGCTAAAACGTCGCTATGTGTCGGTAATTTAGCGACGGATCAACGTCGCAAAACGTCGCCAATTTTCTGACATGCCAGGTCGGCATAGATGTATGGAACATCGCTAAAACGTCGCTAGCCGACGTCGATAAATGCAGTCGCTGTACGTCGGTTGTAGTCACTAAATTAGTGACGTGTCTATGTCGTTAATTATCGTCGCAATAGCGACGTATTACGATATCCTGGTGTTTAGCGACTAGGTAAATCGTGACTACTTTGAAACGTCGCTAAATATGTCGTCAATTGGATTTAGCGACATATTTGTCCTATCTAGCTACGTCCTCCAGTATCGCTGATTTGACAGATTTTAGTAGTGATAGATTAGGATAACTTTTATGGACTTATTACCCTTTTGTGTACTGGCGATGCGAGTACTGATAATAAGTAGAGAGGAAACCAACATATTTACTCAGAGGTAATGAGGACGTGATAAATATGGGTCAAAAATAGAGCCTTCCTACTCAGAGGTAATGAGGAAGTGGTAGGAGTAGGCCTAATAGGGATACACAGAACAACTCAGAGGTACTATCAATGTGGAAATTCTATGCATTGGGTGATTTGTTTATGATGGATGGGAACACAACTCAGAGGTAATATAAACGTGGTTGTTTTTTCCATTGGGGAATTTTGTGGACCTATTATCCTTTTTGTGTACTGATAGGGCGAGTAATAGATTAGGATAAGTTTTATGGACCTATTACCCTTCTACGCACCGGTGGTGCGAGTAATAGATTTTGAGGCAAACTCTGGTAGAAAAAAGCATTTAATGTTGAAGTTAATAGATATGACCAGGAGATGAGATATGAATCCACTTAGAGTAGTCAGAGAGTAAGTTCAGTGGTACCTGAAGGTACATAACTCAACAATCTGGGATATTTGAGGTCAGAGTGTAAGTTCAGCGATAACAGAGGGTACATTACTCATAATCTGAGAGATAATTGGAAGATGTCATTTAGACATAATATTTCTTGAGAAACTTGCCGTTAATGGGCATCATAAGCAAGTCTCCATTTTGTTTTAGGAGTTGGAGTCCGATGACTAGAGCGTTATATTCGGCTACGTTGTTTGAACAGGGTTCTGTAAGAGAATATGCCCGATTGATCACCAACCCAGAGGGAAAAATTAATACTATCCCGACTCCAACGACGATATGACCTTGTGGCCCCATTCTTGAAGCACCGTCAAAGAACATTCGCCAAATGGAATCATGCGAAGTCATGTTCGAGGCGACGACTTCGTCGGGAATTTCTTCATAGATTCTGGCTGTTTTTGAGCCTGGATGTACTGCTAAGAAGTCAGCCAGGGTATGACCTTTGATAGCCTTCTGCGAAATAAAAACCATGTCGTATGGAGATAATAGTATCGTCCAGGTGGCTAGACGAGAACTGAGAGCACCGGGCTTGGTCATTAGAACCCTGAGAGGATTGACTCGTGAAACAACATGTATGGTCTGCCCTGTCACATAGTGTCGTATTTTCTGAATGGCGAACACTAGGGCAAGGCACTCCTTCTCCACGGTGATGTACCTATGTTCTGGTCCTACCATCATTCGGCTGAGATAGTAAATGGCTTGTTCATATCCCGAATCATTATTCTGTGCTAGCAAAGCACCGAAAAAGTATTCCATTGCCCGTATATAGAGCAGGAAGGGTTTTTCGGTGACCGAGGCTACCAGAACTGGCAGATTCGTCATGTACTCCTTAATATCATCAAAGGCACGCTGACATTCCTCGTTCTAGACGAAAAAGACACATTTCCTTATGAGTTGAGTGAAGGGTTGACATCGCCCTGAGAGGTTAGATATAAACCTCCTGATATAGGCTAGTCTTCCCGGAAGGTCGCAGAATTCATGGAGGTTCCTTTGTGCACTCATCTCCAGGATTGCTTTTGTTTTGTCGGGATCTATGTGAATGCCCCGAAAAGTAATGACAAAGCCTAAGAACTTTCTGCTAGACACCCCAAGGAAAGACTTGGTGGGATTCATCTTCAGGTTGTGTGCTCGCATGAGGTCGAACACTATTCTCAGATCATGTAAGTAATTATTTTAGGAGCGGATCTTGACGGCGATGTCGTCAACGTAACACTCCACCGTCATGCACAAATGATCTCTGAAGATGACACTCATGGCTCGTTGATATGTAGAACCGGCGTTATTCAGGCCAAAGGGCATGACCGTATAACTATATACGCCGATCGGTGTTCGGAATGACGTATGCTTCTCGTCATCAGGAGATATTTTGATTTGATTATATCCTGAAAAGCCATCCATAAAGGATATGCGCTCGAAGCCATACGTAATATCGATCATTATGTCGGTATTCGGAAGAGGGAATTCATCCGTAGGGTATGCCGCATTTAGATTGCAGAAATCGATGCAAATTTGGAGCTTTTCGTTCTTCGTGATGACTGGTACTACGTTGGCTACCCAGTCTGGGTGCTGCTTTTCATGGATGAAACCGCTAGCTATAAGCTTGTTTACTTTCGCTTCAATGGAATTCATGATGTTTGGACAAAATTGCCGCTGCTGTTGTTTGACTGGTTTTGCGTCCAGATAAATATTGAGCTTATGATGTGCGATCTCGAGGTTTATCCCTGGCATGTCTTCATAGCTCCAGGCAAAGACGTCGATGTATTCTCTGACGAGTTGTAACAACGACTCCAGCTCGCCATCTATCAGGCTTTTACTGACGAAGATTGGCTTTGAGAGGATTCATCTCCGAGGTTAACTTGCATAACCTCGTCCTCAGTGGAAGGATTACGAAGTTCAAAGCATTTCTCCCATTGTGCATCTAGTTGCTGGACCCATGGCTCCAACTCAAGTGGTTCAAGTAGATCTTCGTCTTCCTCCTCGATATCAGCGGATGTCATGTTGACAGATAATGTCTGTCTAAATATATCTCCAATACTGTTATCAGAGTCGTAAATGGGTGACTTTGACGATTGAGAGTGCCACTCGCATTCTTTATCGGAACTTTTGAGCGTTGTTGGTGGTGTAACATACCCGAGGCCATGTCTGGATTTGTGATAATGGTCCTGAGATTTTCCTGCCGGTACCGACGGCTGTAGAGGCAATCGCCGACCGCTGCCGTGATTCAGACCCGGGGTAGCCTCTATGTCGTACCCCTGCTTTTTCATGAAGTACTTGGCTTGAGGACTATACAGGTAGATCGGTAATCTTCCACAATCGGGTCCGAGATCGGACTCTTGTGGCGTAAAAAATTGAGGACCTTTTTTTTCGGACAAAGATGATCGTGTGATCCCATTCTCTTCTGTCTGGGACCAGAAAGTAAGTGCTTTTAATAGGAGCAAGTTGATTTGGGGTATAGACCGTTGTCACCCGTGTGTACAGGCTAACGTCTAGACAGTCCCGTGCAGCATATATTAGATTAGGCTTATCATACTCAGAATAGTCTAACGACAGCCTCTTATTAATGAAATAAGAAATTTTGTCCACAGGAAGTACATCATCGGGAGAGGGGCTTTCCATCTGTGTAACCAAGTATTTGGCGAGTTCTACGTCCTCCTCGGCTACCCCTTGCGAGCTTAGAGGTCGGGATGCTGCCTTGGGCAACTTGACCACCAAGGGTTCAGCTTGAGGTATTGACCTGCCTGAGAGTGTTGGATCGACACTTGGTTGTCGGATCATCTTGGGAAGACGGATGACAATTGGCTCAGCAAGGGACATTGTGTCTTCCGGTTGCCTTTGAGTGGATTTTGGCAATCGGATCATCATCGGTATTATAGAGGGCCTTGCATCTTCCTGTTGCCTTTGATTAGATTTCGGCAGTCGGATCACCATTGGCCCTATAACAGGTTTTGGCTCCTGGCTGGATCTTGGGAGTCGGATGAGCATTGGTTCCAACTGCGTAGGTGAGGCAGGAGAACCGAGCACCTCTTTATGCAAAGTTGCGACGAGGGACGCGGCCTTGCCCGATTTGCGGGCCTGGAGACGAATTCTTAAGGGTTCTTCTGGCCCTGTGATGACCTCCAGTTCGTCAGTTATATGTTTCCTCGAGTCGTCATATAGACAAGCCTCCGAAGAGTAATAAGATCCAACCCCTTTGAAGGGATCGATGTCGACGAATCCAGTTTTCATGAAGCCGTGCTTACTGACATACTTAAAATACTGGTAATGGATGGATGGCACGATCATATAGTCATGTATCCACGGACGTCCCAGCAGGATATTGTAGGAGGTGTCTGCATCTATGACGTAGCAGGTAACCTCCGTCTTCAGGTCACCAATCTGACATTTCAATCGGATCTTTCCTAGGGGATAGCTCATTCCCGAGTAAAAATTGCTAATGGCAGTGTTGGTCGTCGATAGCCGGTGCATAGGGATACCAACAAGTTGGAGCAAGATTTTCGGGATGATGCTTATTGACGAGCCA
Organism: Iris pallida; assembly: GCA_029216955.1. Classification (NCBI taxonomy): domain Eukaryota; kingdom Viridiplantae; phylum Streptophyta; class Magnoliopsida; order Asparagales; family Iridaceae; genus Iris; species Iris pallida. The sequence goes on along the minus strand of JANAVB010005999.1, from coordinate 8,321,962 downwards.
GGGTCGATATGCATCTAATCCACCTTGATGTTGCCTATGTATCCAGTGTAGTACATGGGCGATCATGCACATTGGACTTGATCAACATGTCCTGTGGAGTAAATATGATGTTGGGTATTGCATCTGTGCCATTGCTGCCACGTAGATCTGCTGGCAGGTCTTTCCTGGGAGACTTGACCGGAGCTAAGTAGGCGTCAGTATTTTGGAGTGCTTCGCTCAATGCGACACGAAGATCCTTGGAGAGCCTTAGGAGCTCGTATAATGACAACTTTGCTGGTGTATTAGCCAATTGTTCTAATATATCGAAGTTGTAAGGTCTCTCCAGTCCCTGAGGTACATCGTTACGGAGTGGCCTGTCGAAGCGGGTTTCCTTTGGCTTGGACTTATCCGCCAGTGGAGGCTGAGATGGTCTTGGAACATCAGAGGGAGGCAACGTTGCCGGCTGAGGATCTTCGACTGGACTATTCCGTGCGGGCTGGACTTGTGCTCTAGATCGAGTAATAATTGCTACAGCTTCCTCAGCTTCTGCTGAAATTATATGGCAGGATCTAGACTTCCTGTCCTTTTTTTGTTGGTAGGAGATGACACCTCCTGGGTAACTTCGGGCACTAAGTCTGGATGCACCCACATGATCTCTCCTCACGATGTGGTGAGAGGTACCAATTCAGATGTCTGGCTCCGGACGGGTGGAAGATTAGTAACCTCCATCGTTGCCCGAAGGACAGGTATTAACCCGTCTAGAGTGCTTGTTGGAGGGAAGTTGCCAAACTAAATTGACACCATGTTTGCCGCCACGGTAACCTCTTCAAAGTCTATCGACAGAGCTTTGGAGTCGATAAGACTCTGAATGTACCGCTTTAATTGGAAGCAGTCATGAGTGGAATGATGGACATAGCGGTAGAAGTGAAAATATTTTGGGTCCTCCATTTCTTTCGTTCGGGGATCGCGCCTTGGTGGAGGGAGCTGGATCCTACCCCCTTGTAAGAGCATATCGAAGAGAGGCTTGACTTGACTATCTTCAAATGAGTAATTCACCTTGGGCCACTGACCTTCCGCCTATTTTTGTTCGGGTTTATGGGTCGCATCAGCCACCATAGCCTGTATGCCTTAATTATCTCGGTTGGAGGTGGCTCCACTATTGTTGTTGTTGGTGGTGGAACCAGGACGTCTGCCCTTATCCTCTTCATCTGGGATGTGTAATCCCAAGTGGCGAGCCTTCTTCAATTTTGCCTCTACATTGGTAGCACTTATGATGAAGGTCGTCCAATCCTAAACTGATCGTCACCCATCCAGAGGCTAATTGCGGGGAGCAACTTCTTCTGGCAAATTTTAATCAAGGAGCTCTCGGGATTGCCTTGGGGCAATCTCATTACGGTTTGGCGGAACAGCTCGATATTTTGTTAGCTCCCTCTCTTCCTAAATGACGTCCATGAGAGATGACATCGTTACATCATGCCCCACTTCGTAGAATCTTTCCAGAAACATGTGCTTGAAGCCGTCAAAAGAATGGATGCAGTTGTCGAGAAGATTACGGTACCAGTCGAACGCGATCCCCTCCAATGCTCCGATGAATAATCGTGTGAGAATGGCATCACTATGCGGAAGTGGTCGGTTGTGACTTCAAAGTAAGTCATGTACCGACTAGCAGAGGTCTTCCCGTCATATGAATCGATATGGAACGGCTTGTACCGTGGTAGAAAAGGCCCATCTCTCTATGCAACGGGATATGGCTGCCGTTTTCTGAGGTCTCGAGAGGAGTCTCGGGCATTGAACATTGCTCGAAGCTCCTGGACTTCCCTCCTTGCCTCCTTGGCTTCATCTGCAGCTGAAGGAACGGATGCTCTTAAGGGATCATCACCTAAAGGAGTGGCAGTCGTGCTGGAGTCCGCGTTTACTGCGGGTCCTAAGCTTGTTTGTCCGGGCATCCTTGCCGGTTGGGTTGGCAAGGCGGATTTGATTTCGTCTACGGACTTGACCAATGACAGGAGCAAGGATTCAAGTACTTCTAGACGTTGTCGGTCAGAAGGCGCTTCATGACCATCTTCAGCCATAAAGACTGTCCTCACGTGGGTAGAGGTGGAAGGGATCATAGTAGAGGTGCTTTCTGTGCCGTACCCGTGTACAGAGAAATCGTCGGGGAATGTCAAAATGACATCTTCCTCGGACTCAGAAGGGGTGCTACCCCCTGTACAGGAAGTCACATCGTCTTGGTGAGGGTGGTGGCCCTCAGGGAAGTCCAAGTCTGTTGCGCAGTTCTTAGGGGCCTCTACCCCCGGTATGTGCTCTTGGTAAACCGGGTTGTCGCATATATTAAGGGGACGGCTACCTCCAACTTCATCTACACTCAAAGAGGCCGAAGGTGCACCCCCGGGTGCAGGAAGCTTCTTTTTGGATTGAGTTCCTAAATAGATACCCCCTGTGGTTGCCAGTGGCAACCTTCCAGATGAGGGTCTCCTTGTAATACTAGCCGAGATTGCCGGGCTGGAAGAGCCTGTCTTCTTTCCTTCCTTGCCAGGAGGAACCTTTTGAGTTGAATTACAGAAGGCGAAAGAAAACTCTTCGTCTCCCGAAATTTGCACCTATTTATTGAGTTGTTGTCGGACAGGTGCTGGCTGCTGCAGTCGTTGGAAAACTGACTGCCGACCTTCAGGTATTGCCGATTTGTCGCAGCAGCAGTTGATTATGACTTGGGTGCAACGACGTCCCGAGAGGGACTCATTGCATACCAATGCTGCCACCTTGTGTTTGTGAGTAATCACTTCACGCAAGTCGGTAGCAAGCTGATCTACCTTTGTACCAAACATTGTGGACTCGGGTATCCCGAGCGCACGGGTACTGTCATGCCCTAGTACCGAAATACTGAGACGGACTAGGCCAGCTACTCCGTACGAGGTATATAAACGTCATACGGCGATCGTGGCTGTCAAGAAACAAGGGGTGCATGCTATAATCAAGTCTCCTATGGTCTCACAGAGCATCTATATCTCAATCAATCAAAACAAGAAGCAGTAAATAATGATCATATAAGACAAAGCAGTAAGGCGTCCCCGACGCTTCATCAAAATGATTCATGAGCCTAGCTATACAAAATGATAAGATGGTACCGATAGTCAATAGTACAACTGTAGTCAGCTGCAGTCTGATTTAATTATAATTATGTAAGGAACTGAATGTCCAGAACTGCCGGCTAAACAGGAGCCGGTGGCTAAATGCCAAGTACAAAATAGAAGATATCAGAGCGGTGAAGAAGAAACCCACTCATGGTCCCTAGCGCCCATACTCCTGGTGTGCACCATTATTTGAGTAGAAGGCTGGATCCTCTGGCGCTGCTATGAGATCAAGCCAAACAAAACCAGCGGGGTCAGGCCCCGAATAGCAAGTACCACAAGGGATCACAAAAGAGTAAGATAAAACCCAATGAGTAAAATAAGACCTGATTCACGAGTTATTGGCTTATACCATATCATCGAGACAATACGACACCCTTATAACCAAACAAGGACAAACGGTGCCAATATCATGCCGAGATAAGATATATCCTATAACCATGGGCAGGTAAAGGGATTCTGATCGTGACTTCGGTCCATAGCCTATCGCAGCACAATAGCCCAACCCAACAACCAAACAAGGACATGGGTTGGACCACGCACCACGATAGTCCATGTTCCTCTGTTGCTAACAGAAGAAAACATATCACAAATAAGTCGGCTTACAAGCGGCCAATCAATCCTACGGCTTTCTATGATTTGCCTGGGTTATCCCAGTAATGCAATATAGGAATCCTCAGATCGGGTCAACCTAGCAGGGCTAGCCAATCCATTATAAACATACATATACGCGTAGCACTTTGATTATGCATCGGTCCCCCGTAAGGCCACCGTGCTGAAACATATAACACATTATCTAGGAGTCGGATATAGTCATCCGCTATAGGCGAATGAAACCATATCCGTGACGGCCAGCCCGACACGTCAGGACTGGACTTGGGGTGGCTAGTATGGCACGATCTCGGGATTCTTCCCACCCAATGCATCTACCAAGTTAAGTTGCTTAGATTAATCCTATCTTGATATTGGAATTACATGTCGTGGTCACATGGTCATCCTTCTAAATATCGTACCATAGTATGTGTACCCTAAGTATGAATCTACATCGGCTCAAGGAGTCCTAAATCTAGATCCATGCTTAGTGTAACGCATCAAACAACAATCAATAGACCACGACGCTATTACTGACCAATTACCGTGACTGTGTAGGAAGGTACACATGTATTGACATATAACACGAATGATCACTTAGTACGTAGAGTCACACCTTAGTGTACTCATTAAATAGTACCGCAGTGCATACTAATACTGTATCTCAATACACACTTAGAGTAGGTACCAGCACGTACACAGGTAACCAAATCAAGAACACAGTCAAGTCAGGTAGTCACACGGACCCCTCATGACATAAAAGTCATATATGAATTCTAGTTAAAGTGAGACATGAAGATTCTTGAAGCCAAGACAAAGATCTACAACTTTCATGTTGGGAGTTAGAAGAAATTCTAGCCACAAATCAGCCAAATAAGACATAAAACAGCCAAAATAGCCACTATGTGGCACTATGCAAGCCATGCGGCACTATTCATCCTACGGCACTATTCATTCCTTGTGGCACTATTCAAACCTGCGATACTATGCAAGCCATGCGGCACTATGCATCCATACGGCACTATGCAAGCCTGCGATACTATGTAAGCCATGTGGCACGATTCATCCTGCGGTACTATTCATTCCATGCGGTACTATACAAGCCTGCGGCACTATACAAGCCATACGGCACTATTCATCTATACAAGCCAGCGACACTATGCAAGCCATGCGGTACTATTCATCCTACGGCACTATGCATGCCTGCGGCTCTATGCAAGCCATACGGCACTATTCATCATGCGACACTATTTATTCCATGTGGCATAATACAAGCCTGCGGTACTATGCAACTCATGCAATACTATTCATCCTGCGGCACTATTCATCATCCCTGCCAGAACTAGGACAGATGAACATAGAAGATGTCCAAATATTGTTTTGGCCATAACTTCCCTAAAATAAGTCAAAATCTAACTTTTCAAAGGTCAAAATTAGGTAGAATCAAATTTCCTACAACGTAGGATCATTAGTTTTCGAAAACAACCAAGTTTGATAGATCAAAACTATAGAAACCCATAGAACCCTAGTTTTAGAAAACTTAGATCAACACAAAACTAGCTATTGAAATCAAAAGCTCCAAGAACTAAACTTGTAGAAGATGATGAGAAGAACAATATAGACAAATCATATCAAAAAAAAATTAAGAAATAAAAAATACAAGGATCTCTCCATTTGGTGCAAGGTTTACTTGCCTAAATGTTGGTTGGAGGAAATGAAATGAAAGTGAATGAGGAGAGAGAGAGAGAGAGAGAGAGAGAGAGAGAGAGAGAGGGGAAGAGAATATATATAGGGGTTAGGTTGACTCAAAGAAATCCTAATCTTAAGCATGCTCTTAACCATATGACTAATGATATGTTAAATGCTTTATGCAACAATTAAACAATTGATCAAATTAATTAAATAAAATTCTAACCACAACACGGTCCAGAAATCCTATCATCGAAATAGTGAACCACGCCTACAATCAAACAAGGACAAGGGTTAGCACACTATTTCGCGACGAGATACTGTTCCATGCCATAGCCCAATGCAAATACATGATACATACAATAAAGATACAGGTGGCAGATACTATATACAGAAAAATCAAAAAATTACGTATTCCGGAAACGGGGAGTGACATCTCTACCCTCCTTAGAAAAATTTCGTCCTCAGAATTTCGATAAGTCTAGTCGAGCGAGCTCTCAGATCACGAAATACACTTAGGACATGTAGCAAGCACAATCATCAAATAACACATGGTATATGAATAGATTATGAAAGAAGGAACAATCAAGTAAAAGCACAAACATTAATCATACCGTAGAAGGAAAGTGATCGAAGACATACGAATAAAATATGCCTCCCAAGAAAGTTAGGTAGGAATTCGTCTTCGAGGTCCTATACTGACTTCCAAAGTGGACAAGGGTTAACGCTTGAGATAAGTCGGTACGAATGACTTAATCAAGAATGAGACTCTACCCAGGACGTAATCAAGACACATGATGAGTATCACGTATCACATAATACGAGAGCAGATGAGTGAGACGAGAAAGTCGCCTTCACTCTTCGAATATACAACTCAAGGAATTATAATGAATAATACTCAAAACTTACCCACAATCTGACCGCCTTCGGCCAACATCAGCTCTAATACTCCAAATTCTATTTGCCTCTGCCCCTACTGGACTCTCTGCTGCTGCCTTTTCTGGCCCTGCTGTTGTGGCCTCTGCTGTCCAACCTGATGCAGTCCTACCTGATGTTGCGCTTGTCAATACATCTGAGCTTGCGTCAGTAATGGGCGCTGGGCTAGTGGCCTCACTGCTATTGCTGGACGTTGATACGGTGCTACCACTGGAGCTGGCAATGCCAAAAACTGTTGAGCTGGCCCTCCTGGCCTCTGTATCTGTGGGCACGTAGCTATATGATGGTCTGAACCTCCACACCTCAAGCACTGCACATTCGCTGACCGACATACTTCTCGAGTGTGCCTTCTCTTACCACAATAAGTGTAACCCACTGGTGCCTCCTGACGTTGCTGGTGTCTCGGTTGCTACTGTCAAACTGGTGTCATCATAACTATTGTGACAGGAGCTGTATCACGAATATGGATGCTAGACGCTGGTACTGACGTCCGAGGTACTGCTCCTCCTCCTCCCGTACTCTGCATACGAGACCTCTTCTGGCCTCCAGTCTATGGTGATAACCTTTGAATAGTAAGCTCGTGCCTCCGAGCCGCCATCAATACTGCATCGAATGTCTGGTAATCATACCCCTCGACCAGCTACATAATCTCTAAGTGAAGTCCCTGCTGGAACCTCATAGCCTTCTTTGGCTCTGTCGCCACCATCGTCGGTACAAACCGACTCAGTCTGCAGAACTTTGCTGCAGAACCATCTACCGTCCTACCAGCCTGCTTGAGGCTGATAAATCTCTGCTGAAGCTCATACCGAGGTACCATACAAAATTACTTGGCCTTAAATCTGGTACTGAAGCTATCCCAAGGAATATGATGCCTCATTCCAACCTCTTCTGATGTCCACCAGTCGCGGGCGAGATCTTGAAGTAACAGTCTGACTTGGTCAACCTTCTCTTCTGCTGGAATCATTGATGCGGTCAATATGGCCTCAATATCCTGAAGCCAAGCATCTGCCGTGATGGCATCCTCCGTGCCGTCAAAGTATATCGGGTTAAGTCGATAAAACCTTCTCGACGCTCTTGAGTCATTGCGACACTCCTCTCAAGAGCTAGCTATAACCACTGATTCAGTAACACATTTTGTTCTTATTGCTGGGTCTGTAGTTGCTGCTGGGCTGCCGTTTGGTGTTGCTGGGTCTCCAATAAACCTCTGATAATCTGTAATAGTGTCGGTGCGTCTAGTGCTACTGGTACTATCGGCATCACTAGAGGTACGGGAACCTCTGGCCTCTGTGGCTCAACTGGCTCATGCTCGGTAACATTCTCGATGTGAATCTGTCCAGGTAGAGGGGCTACCCCTTGCTGATCTCCAACTGGTCCCTGCTCTTCTGGATTCTCTCCCATGTCGGTTCCTCCAATAGCCGAGAATGATGTGCCCCTAAAGGAAAGGCTACAAGGTATCAAAATACAGGAAGGGAAGGAATCGAGGATGACAGTCAAATTAGTAATCAAGGTGGGAGAAAGAGAAAATGAATCAGGAGATCAAGGGGAACATGTTTTGATTGAGACTCCTATAATCGCAACACCCCACAAGTCTGAAAAATAGACCTTCATGGGCCACCAATAAAGCCTTGTCACGTTCCAGAACCGGAATACTGAGACGGACTAGGCCAGCTACTCCGTATGAGGTATATTGTAAAGCCCCTAAATTTCTACTAATTTTTTTTAAAAATAAATAAATAGTTTAGTATTGATTTTGTAAATTAGATTTGTACGTCGCATATAAGTTGGCATTTGTCGTATGGTACGTCGCGTACAGGTTGCGGTTCGTAATTTTCTCAACGAGTGCGAATATGTGCGAGGTACATATTTTTAGAAAACGTTTTATTTATAGAATTTAGTTTACGAGTTGGTAATAGTTTTCAAGAAAAATAATATACGATAAATATTTTATTTACTGCCAAGATTTTGCGAACGTTATTATTTAATCTAAAGATGCTAATTTATTTGCTGATCAAATGTAGTAGCAATTTAGAAAAATATGATTATATAAATATTTGTATAAAGTTTATTTATGTATATATAATTGAATTTTTGAAATTTATTTTTATTATTATTTTAAATTTTATGAAAATGTATTTTAAATATGTCTATTGTTATTTAAAGCATAATTTGATTTTAAATGGTACTTTTTAAATACTTTTTGAAACTAGATATATGATTATCTAGTTTATATCTTGGAAAGATATTATTGGTTTGATTTAAAGTAATTTAAATTAAGAAACGGTATTATCTACTTGGGAATTTAAACTATCTTAATCTATATCCAATTAGGAGCACCACCTCCTATATAAGGAGAGACTCCTTCTCTCTTTTTCAATAAATTTCAACCCACAAAATTTCTCGAGCAAGCATGTGTATCGTGTCCGTGTCCAGCTCATATCCACTATTTCCTTCAAGTACATATACATTGTTCCCCTCGTATCCGACATGTCGGATACATCCGATACAACACCTTCGTGTCCATCACCACCCATCGATCCCGATACAGCCAACGCAAACCGTTACGACCACTCCCTCACCATCCGTACCCATCCCCGACAACACTCGGCCCCGACTCCACCTTCGACACCACCGTTTCTCCACTAAATTGACCTTCACCGTCATCACCCCTTCCCGGCCTTCGACCATCTTCACCACCGTCACCCCGCCATCTCCCCGGCTCACCACCACCAATACTGTTCCCCTTCACCGCAGCCCTCATCCTCATCATCATCACCCATTACCACCATAGCCCAGCCCTCTCGGCCACCGCTGACCCCGCGGATCCTCGGCCAACGGCCATCAAAAACCAACGCCACCACCAAAAATCCACAAAGAAGAAGAATGGAAGGAGAGGACCCTAACCTGACAAATTTCCCACGTTGCGCCACCCTCGCCGAAACTCCACCGGCAGCCTGTCGCAGCTTGAGGGCACGAACCGCCGACCACCGTCGGCGCCAACCCCCTTCGCGCGCGTCGGAGCTGTGCAACTCCCTCCGTCACATGTTGATGAGCAACCGCCTAAGCTGGCCGCCCCCGAACCACCGAGCCTCCGTCCAGATCTAAGACTCCACCGCCCCTTGCTGTTTCGGCCACCGGTACCGCCACACTGCGAGCTCCGCCCGCTCCCATCTGTAGCCTCTGCCACCGCAGCCTCCTCGCGGAGCCCAGAGTCATAGCGCCGACTGCCACCTTCCGCCACAGCGTTGACCCAGGCCGTCCGCCCGCCGAGCATCCATGCCGTCCTCGGCGCCGACCACTCCGCTCGCAGCAGCGCCGAGCGCTGCCCCGCACTCAGTTTCGCCCGAGCTCCGCCGCTCTCCCGATGTCGAACCCCCCTGTTCGAACTCTTGTACATCAATCATGGCTATTGGACTGTTTGAGACTTGTCAGCTCATCACACCACACCAGGCGACACATCAGGTAAGACACCTTGCCTTTACTGTTTAATTTCTTGTTCAATATCATGCATGCTTTTTCTTCATGTTGTTCTTTCAAAACTATATATAGATGCAAATTATTATACTTTATGCAATTGGCTTAGAGTTAAGGGACCACCGTATGTTTAGTGTATCCCATAAACTATCATGATGTGCCACGGATTGTGTGTGAGTTGTGAGTCGCATATAGATGCGGACTTGCATGCTGACTGATCATTGGTGCGTACAGGCCGTACGTTAGGATAAAACTGCCAATAGATTGTACAGAAGACTTTGCAGTTATTAAGGATTAAACAGTGTCGTGGAGTCGACACATGTACAGTATCATTGGGGGGAGGGGACAGTTATTAGCGTAGGGGCTACATTTATTTTTACACACATTTTTGGGCCGAGGGTGACTCTTATGAGCACTACCTTCTGCCCAGGGCCGATAGTGTCTCGGACGAGCACTACTTGGCAGCCACTCTTTATTACTTGCGTGAATCCGTTACAGCCCCTACGTAGAACGTTGTCCTCAAAGTGCATATCACATAGAATGGTTAGGAACCTTTAATCATGCATACTTTTCTGTTGAGCTTTATTTATTCAGTTTATCGGCATGATATTATGTGCCTTGTTATGTCCCTCTAAGGACCTGGTGATCTCTCCAGGTGTATGTTTCGTGATTTCTTGCTGGTGCTCTAGCTAAGGCTATGTCTTCCTTCCTTCGTGATGATTGTTCTTGGCCTCGTCACTTGCTCTCGCTTGCTAAATTCTTTTCTTGTATATTTTTCCATATTTAATTTGGTTGGCAGTGGACTTTGTCTCCGCCCAACTATTGTGTACATGACAAATTCAAAGTTGTTTTATGTCATTATTTATCTTTGTGGATGAGATTAGTGTCTTGGCTTTCTACATTTACAACTTATGTATATATACGAGTCGTATATTTTCTCGTATGTATACAGCTGGCATGATACGTATCTAGTCTCAAGAATTTGGGACTGGGGCGTTACATATATAAATGTCATATGACGATCGTGGCTGTCAAGAGACAAGGGGGTGCATGATACAATCAAGTTTCCTATAGTCTTATAGAGCATCTATGTCTCAATCAATCAAAACAAAAATCAGTGAATAATGATCATATAAGACAAAGCAGTAAGGTGTCCCCGACGCTTCATCAAAATGATTCATGTGCCTAGCTATACAAAATGATAAGCTAGTACCGAGAGTCAATAGTACATAACCGTAGTCAGCTGCAGTCTGATTTAATTACAATTATGTAAGGAACTGAATGTCCAAAACTGCCGGCTAAACAGGTGCCGATGGCTAAACGCCAAGTAAAAAAATAGAAGATATCAGAGCGGTGAAGAAGAAACCCACTCATGGTCCCTGGCGCCCGTACTCCTGGTGTGCACCATTGTTCGGGTAGAAGGCTGGATTCTCTAGCGCTGCTACGAGATCTGGCTAAACAAAACCAGCGGGATCAGGCCACGAATAGCAAGTACCACAAGAGAGCACAAAAGAGTGAGATAAAACCCAATGCATAAAATAAGACCTGATTCACGAGTTATAGGCTTATACCATATCATCGAGACAATACGACACCCTTACAACCAAACAAGGACAAACGGTGCCAATAGCATACCGAGATAAGATATATCCTATAACCATGGACAGGTAAAGGGCTTTTGATCGTGACTTTTGTCCATAGCCTATCGCAGCACAATAGCCAAACCCAACAACCTAACAAGGACATGGGTTGACCACGCACCACGATAGTCCATGTTCCTCAGTTGCTAAAAGAAGAAAATATATCACAAACAAGTTGGCTTACAAGCGGCTAATCAATCCTATGGCTTTCTATGATTTGCCTGGGTTATCCCAGTAATACAATATAGGAATCCTCAGATCGTGTCAATCCAGCAGGGCTAGCCAATCCATTATAAATATACATATACGCGTAGCACTTTAATTTTTCACCGGTCCCTCGTAAGGCCACCGTGCTGAAACATATAACACATAGCACGTAGGAGTCAGATATAGTCATCCGCTATAGGCGAATGAAACCATATCCGTGGCGGTCAGCCCGACACGTCAGGATTGGACCTGGGGTGGCTAGTATGGAACGATCTCAGGATTCTTTCCACCCAATGCATCTACCAAGTTAAGTTACTTAGATTAACCCTATCTTGATATTAGAATTACATGTCATGGTCACATGGTCATCCTCCTATATGTCGTACCATAGTACGTGTACCCTAAGTATGAATCCACATCGGCTCAAGGAGTCCCAAATCTAGATCCATGCTTAGTATAATGCATCAAACAACAATCAATATACCACGACGCTATTACTGACCAATTACCGTGACTGTGTAGGAAGGTACACATGTATTGACATATAACACGAATGATCACTTAGCATGTAGAGTCACACCTCAGTGCACTCATTAAATAGCACCGCACTGCATACTAATTTTGTATATCAATACACACTTAGAATAGGTACCAGCACGTACACAGGTAATCAAATAAGGAACACGGTCAAGTCAAGAAGTCACACGGACCCCTCGTGACATAAAAGTCACATATAAATTCTAGTTAAAGTGAGACATGAAGATTCTTGAAGCCAAGACAAAGATCTATAACTTTTATGTTGGGAGTTGGGAGAAATTTTGGCCATAAATCAGCCAAATAGGACATAAAAAAGCCAAAAAATAGCCAAAATAGGCACTATACGGCACTATGCAATCCATGCGGCACTATTCATCCTACGGTACTATTTATTCCATGCGGCACTATGCAAGCCTACGGTACTATGCAAGCCATACGGCACTATACAAGCCTGCGGCACTATGCAAGCCATGCAACACTATTTATCCTACGGCACTATTCATTCCATGCGGCACTATACAAGCCATGCGGCACTATTCATCCATGCAAGCCTGCGATACTATACAAGCCATGCGATACTATTCATCTTGCGGCACTATGCAAGCCTACGATATTATGTAAGCCATGTGGCACTATTTATCCTTCGGTACTATTCATTCCATACGGTACTATGCAAGCCATGTAACACCATTCATCCTGCGGTACTGTTCACCGTCCCTGCCAGAATCAGGACAGATGAACATAGAAGATGTCCAAATATTGTTTTGGCCATAACTTTTTCAAAATAAGTCAAAATCTAACTTTTTAAAGGTCAAATTTGGGTAGAATCAAAATTTCTACAACATAGGATCATTAGTTTTCGAAAACAACCAAGTTTGATAGATCAAAACCATAAAACCCATAGAATCCTAGTTTTAGAAACTTAGATCTATACAAAACTAGCCATTAAAATAAAAAGCTCCAAGAACTAAACTTGTAGAGGATGATGAGAAGAACAATATAGACAAATCATATCAAAGATAAATCAAGAAATGAAAATTGCAAGGATCTCTCCATTTGGTGCAAGGTGTACTTGCCTAAATGTTGGTTGGAGGAAATAAAATAAAAAGTGAATGAGAAGAGAGAGAGGGAAAGAGAATATATATAGGGGTTGGGTTGACTCAAAGAAACCCTAATCTTAACCATGCTCTTAACCATATGACTAATGACATGTTAAATGCTTCATGCAACAATTAAACAATTAATCAAATTAATTAAATAAAATCCTAACCCCAACATGGTCCAGAAATTCTATCATCGAAATAGTAAACCACGCCTACAACCAAATAAGGACAAGGGCTGGCACACTATTCTGCGACGAGATACTGTTCCATGCCATGGCCCGATGCAAATACAAGATACATGCAATAAAGATACGGGTGCCAGATACTATATACAGAAAAATAAAAAATTTACGTATTCCGGGAACGGAGAGTGACAGATACTTAGGTATCATGTTTGCTCCCTGATCCGTGGCTAGTAAAATTACTTGCTCTGGATCGTTGGAGGGAGACTTTAAAGACCCACACTGTCCGTTAGCCCTGGGGGACCGGACGCGGGTTGTTCTGTAGAACTTTCCATTAGGAGCTCGTGTAACAGTCAACGGGGCCCGCTGACAATCAGCAACTTGGACAGTTGACTGGGCTTGTTGGGCCCGCACTGCCCTAGACTTCTTTGACTTAGCATCCAAAGGCGCATAGTAAAAAGAGTCCAAATTACTACATCCCACATTCTTAATGGGCCGCATGGCATCGGGCCCGCATGAGAGACGGTTGAACACAGAACTTCTGACAGGGCCGCATGAGACATCCTTTTTGAGGCCAGGATTGGCTGCCTCATGGGCTATCTTCTTGCGGCCAGAGCTGGCTGCCGCATAGGCCATCTTCTTGCGGCCAGAGATGGCTGCCGTATGGGCCATCTTCCTGCGGCCAGAGTTGGCTGTCGCATGAGTTGTCTGCCTGCGGTCAGAGTTGGCTGCCGCATGGACAGACTGCCCATCTCTCTTATACGCCTTCTTCTTTGTTCGCATGGATTTCCCTTGTGCCTCCAAATACTCAGCAATATAATATTTTTCTCTGCTGGATTTGGAGACAGTGGGGTCCTCTGCGGTCGGAAGCAAAGCCGCAAGAGAGATTTGGTCACCGCCGTGGGCTGCAGAAGGAGCTTCTTCGAGAACTTTATCGGGGGCAACAGTTCTGTACACCAACGTCCTGCGAGTTCTCTTTGGGTTGGCTCGCTTCTGAGACGGGATGACGCTCCCTTCAGAGAGCATTTCTTCGAAGGCTTGTTGGTCAAAACGAACCACAAGCATTTGCTGCGTTGTCACTACCACTTTTCTAGCTTGAGGGTATTTTGGTCATTTTTAAAATTTTGCAATTATTTGGAATTATTTAGTATTAATTATAATTATTAGAATTTTTAGTGATTTTTAGTATAATTGATTTGGTGCTATTCTAGACTTTGACTAGTGTTGACTTAGGAGACTATCCTAGAAGCTAACCTAGGTCATGACTACTTGGTTAGAGTGTGTAACCCTAGCTTGACCTAAGTTAGAGATAAACTACTCATTAGAATTTATTAGGAGAAAATATTAATCTATTTGGCTAGAGAATGGCTTGTGGTTTCACAAGTCATGATTTATGACTTAAGCCCATAGAGGCCCAAAACCCAACACTAATAAAACCCTAACCTAGCCCAACACCCTCCCCATGGTCGGCCAACACTAATCCCCACACCTATTTAATGCCTCCTCAAAGTTAGGGCTAGCCTCCTTTAGAAATTTCTCAAGTTTAATGAAGAGGTAAATCCCCAACTTCAATAATTCCTAGAAATTCCTATTTAATTCCTTTTCCATCCAAATCAATTACAATAGGTTCTAAATTTCTTCTACTTGCTGTTTGTGGTAAGAAATTTCAGAGTGTGAGCAATTTGAAGGAGTTTGGTGGCTTGAGGATCCACTCTCATTTGGGGCTTTTTGATACATTGCAAACCCTAGGTAAATCTCTAATCCACACCATAAATATCTGTTATTATTGCATATTTAGGGAAGCCCTAGGCCTACCCTAACTGTAGGTATAGCTAACCCTAGGATTCGTGTCCAATACGTGTCCGTATCGGACACGTATCAGTGGATACGTATGTGTTTGATAAAATGCCCCGAAGGGCATTTCGATTTGATTTCTGGAATATTTTTGAATAAAAAATTAGGGTTTAGGCTCATTTATTAATTTCTGGTATTCTGAGTCGTTATTGGTGTCATGTCGTGTCGCAATGGACACACGAACACGTGGGTGCACCACACGCGCGCGAGCAGTGCCATTCCCCTGCTGCTCGGGGTTGATTTCGTGCAGCACACGAGACGTGGGCACGTAATATTTGACACACGTGATGGGGCAACCACTGACATGGGGTTCCCCAAGTGACACGACCTATCGTGTCGTGTCGGACACGAAATCACGCGTGCACTGTGCGTGCTCTGTGCGTGCACAGTCCTGTTGTTTGTTCTATGTTAATTCCAGTTTTTATATGTTTTAATTCATGTTTTTAACTGCTAAAATAGATCCTAACATGATTAATGATATATGTTGGATTTAGTTTACATGTTAGTATAGGTTATTATGTGAATGGGGATTCGAAATTGAAGGTTCAGTCGACTGTACACTGTTAACTGATACCATGTATGATACATTAGGTTTTCAGAATTTTCTAAACTTTTAAATCCTATTTTTATTGATGTTTTCAACAGTTAATTACTCCTACATGATTGTTAGTTCATGATAATGCAATGTTATCATTCGAATTTGGCTTATGATTTGAAATGGGATATTAGACTTTATGTTTGGCTTCGAAATTCTTGACTGGGAACTGGATTTCCTATACCTGAGTTTTTATTCTTCCTAATGAACTGAAATGAATGTTTAATTATGGTTAACTGTCAACTATTTTTTCCAGATTTTATATTGATTAGTTAGCCCACTGTATCACTGATTTTTACCTACACTGAATTCCTGTTTTCCCATCCTTAACCTGAGAAGTATTCACTGTTTTTATTTCTTAATGCCTGAGATTTTCTTCCCTCTTAACTGAACTGAAATGAATGGGTTGAATCATGTCTAACTGTCACAGGGTTTCGGTAATTAGCTAGCTGATTCATGAAACTGTCAATCTATTTCATAACCTTTAACTGTTTATATTTCCAGTTTTCACTAGAGCTGTAAAATGATTCCCTGTTTTCCTATTGATATATGTACACTGTTTACAAAAAGATTGATTCCCACTGTTTAAACACTTCACTGATATTTTGTACCCAGGGTTGCCTATCACTCACTGATTTCTAATGCTCACTGTTTCATATTTCCACTCACTGTTTCCAGGATAATACAAACAGTTCCAGTTTTTCCCATTACCCTCACACACTCCTTGACACTTGAACACACACCCTCATGCCATGTCTTCTCACTAACACACACACACACATGTCACCACCACATTCCCTTTTCTTATTCTCTATGTATGTGTATATATACACATGTATATATATGGGTATGTGGCATGTACATATATGTATCCTATATATATATGAATGCACTATATTATATTAGATACATTATTAGGATGTGTATTCTATATTATATTATATAACTATATCAATATGCGTATTATTTTAGATATATGTGTCACGTCCCAGAACTAGAATACTGGAGAGCGGGGGCAGACATAGCCAGCTACGTATATGAAATGGAATCCATCTCGCTATACGGTCACGGCTGTCTAGATACATGAGGGTTTACTACAAGCCAACAGTCTCCTATGGTCATGAACAAGCCTAGTATCTCAATCACAAGCAAGTAAGTAAAGGTCACAAGATGTATGATCATTAAATATACAATAATAAGGCATCCAAATATTATATATTCAGCGGATCATGAAGCTAGTCGTTACAAAATGTTAGGACTAGCAAGAGTTTAGTCATACATGATCAACCCTAGGATCTGTCAATCATGTTACAGCCCGTAGACAGACAGTAAGTAAATGCAATCGAGCTAAACAGGTGCTCGTCGGCTAAACACCTCAAAAGAATATTTTTACAATAAAGTGGGAGATAAAAAATAAACCTACTCGTTGCCCTGGTTTCGTCTAGTCGCCACCATCGGGCTGGAAAGTCGGTAGATCCTCTGGAGCTGCTCCGAAATTTGGCCATACAAAACCAGCTGGGTCAGACCCCAGAAAGAGCAAGTGCCACAAAGGAAGCTTCACTTAGGAACTAAAACCAGCAATTAGCATAGAAGATAATAATATATATAGTAAAACTGAAGAAAAGGTAACATCACGAAGATATATGGTAAGATAACCATGGGACCATTCAGATAACCAGGTTACAATCCTTAAACCAAACAAGGACCGAGATTGTAACCCTTCGTCTGAACCGAACTTGGTTTCTCCCATTTATCAGCAAGATAATATAAGAAAATTAGAACATGTAACGATCTATACGGGATCAAGACCAGACTAATTATTCCTCATTCAACAATCAAGGCCAAGCAATAAGTACGGCTTGATACTTTAACTAACTAGGGTTATCACAGGCCTAGTTACTAGCAAGATGCAGTGAGATTATTCCACAGCCACAAGCCCTGGAGACCATCCAGGTTACCCGGGTCAAAAATTAGGGGTTGAATTCAGGTGGGTACATCGTCCAGAAAACGCATGTATCCTTAGGTAGCTTGAAGGGTGCAACACATGACAGTGTGCTAGAAATGTGCCATACTCGACGGCAGGCTACAGATCCCAAGCGTGCCCAGGTAACAGGATTGCCTGTAGCTGGGAGATCTTTTTATGACTAATGTATTAATCTAGTTAGTAGCCTTAGTCCATTTCAGTATGTACTCCTGACCGTGGTACTCAGGAGTCCCATCCTAGACATGATGCAAGACAGGACTGGATTATTTGTACAAGCACAATCGCCCACGGTGTCCAGGTTATTTATACAGGTCATGTCATGTCAGGTAGCCGTCGTAACAGCTTATCAAGATATATCATGTCAGGTTATCATGTCAAGTGTACTTGTCAGAAGTGCGCCACGACGGGCCATTATCAGGTCATGCCATGTTTACTTGTCAGGAGTGTACCACTACGGGTCACTATCGTGTTCAGGGTACATGTACAGGGTATCATAGTACAAGCATTCAATCAGAAGATCCAAGTTATGCTAAGGCTACAGGTCATGAATTAACAATAATAATAATAATAATTAGATAGCAGGGCAAGGCACAGGAAGGAGCCCTGCGACTCAGGGTTACTAGAACTCATGCGGCCAATAAGTAGAGTGCATACAACTTGGTAAGGACAGGGGCATGCGGCTAGAAAGGCAAGGGCGCATGCGGCTAGCGTAGCAAGGGCACATACGGTCCCAAGAAGTTAGGTCTCATACGGATAGCTGAAGAGTGGGCTTCATACGACTGACGGGAAACAAGTCCATGCGGTCAAGGGAGGACGGCGGCATATGCGGCTAGGAGTGATGGACGCACATGCGGCTGGCCGAAGAGTAGTTCCATGCGGCTGGCTGAAAGGTAGTTCCATACGGCTAGCTGGGTTCGGCCCTTATGCGGCTAGCAGAATTCGGATTCATGCGGCCCAAAGTGGCGGAGGCACATGCGGCTGCAGAAATAAGGGGGGTGCATGCGGCTGAGTGGGGAGAGGAAATCCATGCGGATGGAAGAAGCGGGTCCCATGTGGCTCAAGGGGAGTAAGCCTACGCGGCCAGAAGTTCTTCCAGTCATGCGGCTGAGAGAACACTTGTCGCATGAAATATTCATGCGGTCAAGTCAAATACTATTCTTCTTCTCCAAATTTCCGAAAAAAAGAACATCAGGAACCCATGCTTCCAAGCTCCATGAAACCTTCATCCAGAGTCCAAATCCAAACTTCCATAGGTCAAAATAGGGCAGAACAAGATTGTCTACAACATGGAACCATCAAAACTTAGAAATAACAAGATTAAGTAGATCAAAACCCAAGAATTCCAAAAATAAAATAAACTTAGATCTACAAGAATCTGGCCATAGAAAGTAAAAATGTCAAGTACTAAAGTATGTTAAAATGCTGCAAAGAAGGAATAGAACAATAAAATTAGAGTTCCTCCATGAAGCAAGCTACACTTGCCTAGGCCTCTCTATCCCCCTGGAAGGTGAAGAAGTTAATAGAGGAAAGAAGAAGAGTAATAAAGAGAGAGAAGGAAGTGGGGGTTAATAAATGGTAGTGGTGGTGGTAGGTAGGTGGTTCTCTCCTTGTTTCATAATAAACCAAAGAAAACCAAGCCTAGCCGAACCCAAACCAAGAATAAACCAAGACAAGAAGGAAAGTTGCCAGGAATCATGCAATACAAGATAAAATACGTACACGTATTCTATAAATACGTAATACGGACCACAGGCATTACAACTCTATCCACCTTAAAAGAATTCTGTCTTCAAAATTTAATTAAGAGGCTAGAGAGACGAGAACAAGCTATATTAATCACATGTAAGCTATAACTAGGCAATCAATCACTCATTCAAGCAAAGAATCGAAGGTATGAGGCATAAGGAAGACATTATACCTCACGAGTCAAACAAGTCGGGATATCGTGATCGGATATCATCCTCACGCTCCCATGTTGACTCACCCAAGGGGTGATGACCCCAAGCAACTCGGAATAACTTGATAGTCTTGTTCTTGAGCATCTTCTCTCTCCGATCCAATATAGACACGGGCCTCTCCTCATACGAAAGGTTGGTACCAACAACCAATTTCAAAAGATCCAGGATGTGGCTCGGGTCCGGAATATACCATCGTTATTAGGATACATGGAACACGTCATGCACCTTGCTTAGCGATGGCGGAAGAGCGAGACGATAGGACACATCTCCTACTAGCTCCAGAATATCGAACGGCCCTATATACCTATGACTAAGCTTTTTCTGTACGCCGAAACGAATGACGCCACGGTTAGGCGAAATCCTCAGGAATACATGGTCGCCGGCAGAGAACTCGAGAGGGCACCGACGAGAATCGGCCCAATGGCACTGACGATCTTGGGTAACTCGAAGATGATCCCGAACTCTTCTGACCACTTCAATTGTCTGGACAATCATTTCTGGGCCAAGCATCTGTCTCTCCCCCACATCATCCCCGGCTAGCGGGGATCGACACTTCCTGCCATACAGTGCCTCGAACGGAGCCATCTGGATACTAGCTTGGAAGCTGTTGTTGTACGAAAACTCCACCAGGTACATGTGATCTTTCCACGAACCACCAAAGTCAAGTGTACAGGACCGCAACATATCTTCAAGAGTCTGGATTGTACGCTCCGACTGACCATATGTCTGCGGATGATATGCTGAACTGAACTGGAGGTGAGTTCCCAAACTCTCCTGCAGGCTATACCAAAAGTGCAATGTGAATCTTGAATCTCGGTCCGAAGTGATACTAACTGGCACTCCGTGCAACCTGACAATCTGCCTGAGGTACATCTCTGCTAACTGAGCTGTCGACTGCCCAATTCTGAACGAAAGAAAGTGAGCTACCTTCGTGAGCCTGTCAACTATAATCCAAATAGCATCTCTACCAGCTGGGGATCTAGGTAATCCAGTCATAAAATCTATGGTCACATGCTTCCACTTCCATTCTGGAATCGGCAAGGGCTGAAGAAGTCCAACGGGCCTCTGATGTTCAGCTTTAACTTGTTGGCAGACTAAACAACGAGAGACAAACCGGGCTATCTTCCTCTTCATGCCATTCCACCAAAAGTGCTGACGGATATCTCGGTACATCTTCGTACCACCAGGATGAATGGAATATTGTGAACTGTGAGCCTCTGTCATGATCTCCTGTCTGATATCTCCACTGGGTACATAAAGACGCTTACCATGCCTAAGTGTACCGTCTTCATGAATACACAACTCTGGTCGCCGCTCTGCCTCACACTCTGCCCTGAGTCACTGAAGCTTGGGATCTGCTGATTGCGCCACCCGGATCCTCTCGACTATGGTGGACTGAACTTGCATACTGGCCATGAATGCTACACTGGAAGGAAGAACAACTTCAATACCCATCTTCTGAAGATCTGCTAACAGCTCCGGTTGCGCTGTTAGGAAATAAACTCCGGCTCTCCTGCTCAATGTATCTGCAACGACGTTGGCCTTCCCGGGATGATACTGCAAGTTGACATCATAATCCACCAGAAGCTCCAGCCACCTCCTCTGACGTATGTTAAGATCCTTCTGGATGAAAACATACTTCAGGCTCTTATGATCAGTAAAAATTTCCACCCTATCTCCATACAAGTAGTGCCTCCACAACTTAAGTACAAACACTACTGCTGCCAGCTCCAAGTCATGGGTTGGGTAATTCCTCTCATGATCACGAAGTTGTCGTGATGCATAAGATATTACCTTCCCATGCTGTATCAGAACACATCCTAAGCCTCTTCCTGAAGCATCACAATATACTGAGAATCCTTCGGTTCCATCTGGAAGCGTGAGAATGGGAGCCGTCATCAAGCCTCGCTTCAACTTCTCAAAAGAATCCTGATATTCTGCCATCCAAGCAAACTGCACCTCCTTGCGGGTCAACTGGGTCAATGGCGCCGAGATCCGGGCAAAGTCTGAAATAAATCATCGGTAGTAACCGGCCAATCCAAGAAAACTGCGAACCTCTGCAACTGTGTTGGGTACTGGCCACGACTCAATAGCCAAAATCTTCTGGGGATCCACTCTTACTCCTCCTCTGGTGATGATGTGACCCAAGTACGAAATGCGATCGAGCCAGAACTCGTATTTACTGAACTTGGCATACAACTGGTGCTCCCTGAGAATCTGAAGAACCACACGGAGATGCTGCTCATGCTCCGCTTCGCTCTTGCTATAGACCAGGATGTTGTCCAGAAATATAATCACGAACTGATCCAAATAAGGCATGAAAATGCGATTCATGAGATCCATGAATACAGTCGGCACATTGGTCGCTCCAAATGGCATCACTAGGAACTCCCAATGCCCATACCTAGACCTGAAAGATGTCTTCGGTATGTCCTGCTCTCTGACTCTGATCTGATGATATCCTGAGCGCAAGTCGATCTTCGAGAATACTGCTGCCCTTTTGAGCTGATCAAACAAGTTATCTATCCTCGGAAGAGGGTATCTATTCTTAATTGTCACTGAGTTCAAGGTACGATAATCAACACATAACCTGGACGTACCATCTTTCTTTTTCACAAGAAGCATCGAGGCTCCCTAAGGCGATCCACTAGCACGAATGAATCCCTTAGTTCGAAGTTTTTCAATCATCTTGTACAAGATCTCCAACTCTGACGGTGCCATCCTGTAGACTCTTTCGGATACTAGGGATGTCTCAAAAATTAAGTCTATGGTGAACTCGATCTCCTGTTCTGGCGGCATACCTGGAAGCTCTTCTGGGAAAACATCTGGAAACTCTTCGATTATCCGAGGCAACTACACTGCTGCTACGGCTATCCGCAAAACTGGAAGAGAAGGCTCAACTGCGCCTCTGGAAAATGAAAACCCTGGCTCTCCTGGAATACTAAAGATAATCATGCCAATATGGCAGTCTATCCTAGCATACTGGTTCCTCAACCAATCTATCCCTAAGACCGTATCATAATCGGCCATCGGAAATTCTATCAATCTAGCAGGAAATTCCTTAGCGCTAACTACGATCCGACACAAGAAAAACACCATATAGACTCCCACAAGTCCGTTACCAGTAAGTATATTGAACCTTACTGATAATGACTCGGGCTCCAATCCTATCCGTGTCGCGAATTATACAGACATAAAAGAATGCGATTCACCAGAATCAAATAAAGCTGAAGCTGGAAAGGAGTTGACGAGAATAGTACCTGCCACTACCTCTCCTGGTGCCAATCCTTCCTTTGCGGTCATCACCATAGCCTGATCATGCCCTCGGGGTGCTGGTCCCCTCTGCTGAAATCCCCGCTGCCTATTTTGACTCAAGACTTGGGCTTGAGCATGCTGCTGGGGGTGTTGTTGCTGGAACATCTGGGACTGAGGCGGAAGGGCCTCGGCAATAAATACTGCTGCTGCTGGACCGGAGCTGGTCCTCTCACCGAAGAGCTAGAAAGGTTGGATGATGATGAACCACCCATATTCGGGCAGGATCCAACCCTATGGTCTGCTGCTCCACAAGCCAGACACAATCCCTGTGCCCTGCGACACTCTGCCACTACATGGCCTGGCTTCCCACAATGAGAATATCCTACTGCGGAAGACTGCTTCTGCTTCTGCTGCTGAGGGTACATTGGGGTTGAATGCTGAACCGACGTCACTGAGGCCGCCCGCCTCGGAGCTCCAATGGTCAAAGCCCTGGCTGTTGGGGCTGGGGCTGAAGACTGATTCATCTGGCCGTGGGATCTCTTTCGACCTCCGGCCCTATCCACAATCCTCTGGGAGGTATACTCATGCCTCCTAGCTGCTCTCAAGACTGCATCAAAAGTCTGATGCTCAAACTGCTCAACTGCCAACAAAATCTCCAGATGATGTAGCACCCAGTTTCCCAAATGAGGGTAATTTTGAAATTTCGTGTTTATAATTATTTTAATAATAATATTTAATTCATGATATGATTTTTGGTGATTTTAAATTATTTTAAAAATTATTTAAATCAATGACTTGTGGTGTTGACGTTTTGCTAGTGAAACCCTAGAGACTGTTTGACCTAGAGCCTAACCATGTGATTATGATATTTTAATGTCATTTTTGGCCTAAGGATATTTTTTTATTTGACCAATTTGAATTATTTTGATATTATTTTATTATTTATGATATTGTTTTGGGGTTATTTGAGTCGGGTTCGAATTTTAACTCAATCCGACTTGAAACGGGGACCCGGGGGTAGTTTGACTCTAGTGGGACCCACACACTAGTTAGGCATAGCCCACATGATATTAATTTTAGTCCACATGATAGAAATATTTTAGTTAGAGGTTAGACTAATTATTATGGATAAGGTTAGTGTAATTAGAGACTTTAGAATGACTAATTTAGCCCCAACCAATTAGCCCTTTCCTAATACTCATAGAATAGGTTAGTGGGGGCATTTTGGACCTTACCATAATAGGACAAATAGCCCCATATGGTCAGCCACTTTGGGAGAGGATAGGCTCAAGTTCATTTCATTATTCTCATCCACACTCTCTCTCTTGTTCTTCCCCAAATTCCTAGAGAGCAATCCCTAGCAATTTTTCCACCAAATCATTCCATTTCACCACCAAATCTTCTTCTTTCCTTCTCCATTCTAGCCAAGGAGGAAGCTACCCAAGTTTGGAAGGATTCGGAGCTCGTTCGTGTCCTTTTGGGATCTCTACGTGTCGGTGTCGCTCCGGGAAGGCTTTTCTTCGATTCGATCTACCGGGAGGTATAAATCCCTTCTCTTTTTCATTTCCTCATACATATAGGTCTATTTTGAACCCATAGAAATGACCCCATAGTTGTATCTCCATTTGTGTCCATTTCGTGTCCATTTGGAGGTTATAGGAGTGTCCTTTGTGTTGTGGTTGTGTCCATGTGGGAAAATCCCAAATTTGGACACACTATGTGTTGTTGTTATGTATGAATGAATTATTACATGTTTAATCTCATATTTTTGTATTGGAGATGTGTTCTATAGTGTCTTATATATACATATTAGTGTAGAGAGTGAGTTCTTGATATATTATGTTATATACTTGTGTTCTTTTGTCTCAAACTACCTAAATCCGTCATAATTTTTTATCCACGTTTTTAATTTCAGCCCTAACTTAGAAATGTCGTAACTTCTAGCTCAAAGCTCGGTTTAATCTCCCGTTTTTTATAAAAGAAGCGTATTGAAGTTAGCTTTCAAAAAACATGTTTTAATAGGCCTAATTCTTTCTGTAACTTTCTGGAGAATTATTTGAGTGTCAGCTGTACGAAAGGCAAACGCGTTCTCGGTGTTTTCGCGATTCTGGGAGTTTCCGGAAACGAAAACGTGATCCGTTTAAAGTTTCGGAAAGCTAACACATAGATCTATAACATAATTTAATCCTAAATTTTAATTCATGCTGAGATGGTACAGTATTGATTATTAGTAGGAGTTACTATTCGGCATATGCATTTTGTACGTGCACCATTGTGTGTAATATAATATTCTATTTGATTTTAACCCATGTTAATGTATATACATTATGTAATTAAATAGAGAATACAAGCATGAGTAAATGGTTAAATAAATAATATATGAGGTATAAGTATCCTATCTAATGTAAGCATGTATAAGTATGGCTTGTAATGAATATGTAGGTTCCATAGTATGTAATGTATGGTGCATATAGTGGTGCAAGAGAATAATAAGTGATGAATGAATGCAAGCATAAATGTAATATAATAATAGATGTAATGTATACAATATACAAGTTAATGAGATGTAATGTTCTATGTCAACACAAATCCTATATTACCTCATGTATCCCCTTACACTATGTTGACACTATCACACTTGACACATTGTTCACTTACACTTTGACACTCTTTGATATGTATACACTATGTATGCCCATTTAACCCTCATTTGTCCCTTTGCCATGTTCACATACACACACATAGCCTCTTAAATAAGTATTTATGAATATAGTTAACTTAGCTATGTATGTATATTATATATATGTTAGCATATTGTGTTGTAATATATAAGTTTATATAACTATTTGAAATGCCATGATTATAGACCTAATGTTGAATACCAATATATGCATGTGTATATATGTGTAGACATATATAGCTTAAAGTAATAGATTACCTAGTGTATATCCAATGTGAATTCTTGCCTATTTGAGTATTGAATAATTGCATGCTATATAGAGTTGGGTGTATGTTGGCTTGTATAGCCTTGTATTGATGTGTGCTTGCTAGGATAGTCTTGGTTAGGCCTAGTAAGACTTACTGGGTTAGGACATTACCTAGTTTGACCTAGTTTGACTGGTGCAGTTGACCAGAGTTGACCAAGGGTTGACTTTGGCCTAGTTTGACCTAGATTCATGTAGAATGCATTGTAGTGCTTTATATTACCCTTCTGGACATGTTGTGACTTGTGCTATTCTAATTAGGAGCCAGACACCTTGTAACCTGTGTTGCTTTAAATAGGACTCTGTGGCTTCAGTTGGACCCCCTATACTTATCAGCTGTTCAGGTTATCAGGCGAGTACATTCTCTGATAGTTCTCTCATTTATTTGTCAATTACTGTATTTCAGTTCTAGTTAGTTGTATTTGATTCTCTGTTACAACACGTGTGGATATTAATGGATTCATGTATACGACACATATTTATTTTCTGGCCTCTATTACTGGTATCATCATTTCCGGCTTCTATTACTGGAATTATTTACTGGAATCATTTACTGGTATCATTATATTTTGGCTGGACTCATCTTGAATCATTGTGTCGGAATTCTGGATTCACTTGCTGGGAGGGGAAATACTAGAGTAAGACATGTAGACATACCCCATTACTGGAATTATCCCTACTGGAATCTACTGGAATGATAGCCATCTCTCGCCTGATCAGTGAGAGGTGTGCTGGATTACCCACAGCCGTTTACATGTCGATCTCGGTATTTTAAAACACACTGTTAGAGTATAGGCTGGACTCACCCTGGAATCATTGATCACTATAACTGGAATCGTCCCTTACTGGATTCATCTTGTATTAGATTCATCTTATACTGGACTTATATTGGAGTTACACTGGTCTACATTGTTGTCTGGACTTCATATCATATTACCCCGGTTCAGCTAGTTCTATTTTTACAGACTTTATTGCAATGATTCTTCTCTTGTTTAGTTATTTACTTTTTTTGCACCTTATCTGTCTTTCTTACCATCACCTGAATATAAACTGCCATTTTTATCACAACTGCCTATAACTGCTTTATAGTTCTCTGTCATTTACTTGAATTTTCTAGATGAGATGTGCTCGTTCCTGTCCTGACTGGACCTGTTGATAAATTTTACAGATAGCTTGGAGGTTGCCTGCTAGCCTAGAGGAGACACCTTAGAGGTTGTTTAGATAGTTCTTTCATTTGTCTGGAGTTGTATTTACTTTGTGGATTACTGTATTTGAGTTTTGAGATGTATTTCTGGGTTTTTGTATCTTAGACACTTAGACACTTAGACTTCTATCTCCCGTATCTCTTTGGATTTTATGTTTTATCTAACCTTATCATGCTCTACCCTAAATGTGATTGAGACTGTATCTGCTTAGCATTATATTGTTAGATGATGTGACCTAGGACAACATTCTACCGTCGACACTGCAGCGTAGGCTGGACGTTGTTACGTTCTCGTACCCTAACAGTGGGTGCGGGTCGTGACACATTTTTAGTGGCGGCCCATGCAGGTAGAGTTTTTATGTAGTGGTATTCGAACTTGAATACCACTATAGCCTGTAGTAGGAATAGGATATATCTTGAAGGTACTCAATCACAGTTAGGAACCCTTGGGAGATTCCCGGAACGACCCTTGAGAATCTTATTTTAACTTCGATTTGAGAACTCTTTTTTTTTCTTTGATTTGATTTATTTTTACTTACTGTTGTTAAATTTGATTTTGATGGATTATGGTTGAATTTGAGTTGTATTCATTGATTTTGATGAATGATTGTCGAATTTTGAATCTTGATGATAGCTGTTGCATCCGAGTTTTATTTTGATGGATTTTTGTTCATTTTGAATTTTGAAGTTTGTTGATAAATTTGATTTGATTTATGGGTATTCATTGTTGATTTAATTTAATTTTTTTTGACAAGATGAAATTATATGGGCTAGGTCATCTATGTTATGGAATCTAGTCTTCTATAGTCACATTAGCCAGCATGGTGAGGACATATAGTCTGACTCTGGATATATTTCTCGGGTGTAGAAATTTAAGGTTTTCGCAGCCAAGCTAGCGGCACCGCGAAAATGTTAAATACCACGATTCTAGAGGTATGTGCATAAGTCAAGGACTCTGTGATTATCGTAGCCTTGCTTACTAGTATGACAGAGATTTAGAGTACCATAATTTTAGATAGACGCATATGATTATCAGATTGTACCTTAAATATTTTCAAGCATGTTTTCTCTACTTTGATGCAGTCCTTCAAAAAGAATTATTATTTGTTTTGCTTTGTTTTGCTTCTAATTATTTAACTTAGGAGTAGCTTGTGTAACTTCTTGCTATGAGTTTCTTCTTAATACAATGAATCGATAATTTTGCTAGACTTTATCTTGGATTTGATATTTAGCTCTGGTTTCTAAATGGTTCCTTCTTTTAGACAAATAAGCAAACAGCTTTTATCGTTATTTCCTTCTTGCTATTATTCTAGTATTGAATAATAATAATAAAACTGCCTTGATTTCGTCACTCACCTATTTTGCGATCTTGGTAGGAATCTAAATGTTGGTCTTAACGTAGAATTAATTTTTTTTGGGACATGAGAATATATGAGTATATTTACATAGTGGACACTTGCCTGATACGTATGCATGTTACACTTGATTTTCCACCTATCTAAATACATATTAATATGTTATTAATGTTAAAATTTTCAAAACCCCAATATTTCTGGTTTTCTGCTTTTCCAGTTTAAATTCGTAATTTAAATATAAATTTCATGTTATTAGTTTTGTCTACATAACTGCACATGTATGATATCTGCAGAGTTTCAATTTTTAGAGAAATTGGTTAAGTTATGTTAAATTTGTAAAATCTGAGACTGCATTATGTTAATATTACACTGGTTTAAATGTTAGCTTATTTTCAGATTTTGTATGTAAATGCTGAACTAAAACTCGGTTTAACCTTTCAATACTAAGCTATAACCCTGTACAAGGACACACACACACCCTAACTTAGTATACGCTGTCATGTAACCTAACCTTTTCTCTCTATGTTATGATCACATACTTGTATAGATATATATAGAGCTTAGACATACATGTTATAATATATGTATATACATAACTAAATCTCTACCTCTTATAGATGTTTATGGTTAGCCATGCATGTTATGATTAAATAGGTTGTGTATTGTAGGTTGTTAACCCATATGCCATGAGTAGTGTAACAAGATATCTCATATACAATTTTATGTATATTTTACATACACCCATACACACACAAACCACATAACATTACATAATGCTAGTTTTTCCTCTCTAACGCTCTCTCTGTATATATATATTGTGATTTGGATTTCAATGCAAGTGATTTTCAATTCCTTAATTTTTGAATTTGATTTTCTGTACCCTTTTTCAGATAATTGGTAGTTGCCTTTATTTTGTTTTGATAAGTACCAGTTTCATATAGGATGGTAGACCGCCTTACAGTTTTGATGGTTTGTAGTTTCTGTAACTTCTCTAGTTTAGCAGCCTAAATTGCTTGTATGTTTTGATACCCTATGACCGTTTCGGTTAGCATGACTAGTATACCTAGATGAGACTTTCACTACCACCGTATGCCATGACCTGTATGTCGTCCTTTTGATCACATGATTTGTTTTAATCTGGGACTTTGATTGTGGGGGTTTGACCTAGAGGGAGTATGGACATTTTAATTTCGAGGACAAAATTTTTCTAAGGTGGGTAGAGTTGTAGCACCCAGTTTCCCAAATGAGGGTAATTTTGAAATTTCGTGTTTATAATTATTTTAATAATAATATTTAATTCATGATATGATTTTTGGTGATTTTAAATCATTTTAAAAATTATTTAAATCAATGACTTGTGGTGTTGACGTTTTGCTAGTGAAACCCTAGAGACTGTTTGACCTAGAGCCTAACCATGTGATTATGGTATTTTAATGTCATTTTTGGCCTAAGGATATTTTTTCATTTGACCTCTTTGAATTATTTTGATATTATTTTATTATTTATGATATTGTTTTGGGGTTATTTGAGTCGGGTTCGAATTTTAACTCAATCCGACTTGAAACGGGGACCCGGGGGTAGTTTAACTCTAGTGGGACCCACACACTAGTTAGGCATGGCCCACATAATATTAATTTTAGTCCACATGATAGAAATATTTTAGTTAGAGGTTAGACTAATTATTATGGATAAGGTTAGTGTAATTAGAGACTTTAGAATGACTAATTTAGCCCCAACCAATTAGCCCTTTCCTAATACTCACAGAATAGGTTAGTGGGGGCATTTTTGACCTTACCATAATAGGACAAATAGCCCCATATGGCCAGCCACTTCGGGAGAGGATAGGCTCAAGTTCATTTCATTATTCTCATCCACACTCTCTTTCTTGTTCTTCCCCAAATTCCTAGAGAGCAATCCCTAGCAATTTCTCCACCAAATTATTCCATTTCACCACCAAATCTTCTTCTTTCCTTCTCCATTCTAGCCAAGGAGGAAGCTACCCAAGTTTGGGAGGATTCGGAGCTCGTTCGTGTCCTTTTGGAATCTCTACGTGTCGGTGTCGCTCCGGAAAGGCTTTTCTTCGATTCGATATACCGGGAGGTATAAATCCCTTCTCCTTTTTATTTCATCATGCATATAGGTCTATTTTGAAGCCATAGGAATGACTCCATAGTTGTATCTCCATTTGTGTCCATTTCGTGTCCATTTGGAGGTCATAGGAGTGTCCCTTGTGTTGTGGTTGTGTCCATATGGGAAAATCCCAAATTTGGACACACTATGTGTTGTTGTTATGTATGAATAAATTATTACACGTTTAATCTCATATTTTTGTATTGGAGATGCGTTCTATAGTGTCTTATATATACATATTAGTGTAGAGAGTGAGTTCTTGATATATTATGTTATATACTTGTGTTCTTTTGTCTCAAACTACCTAAATCCGTCATGATTTTTTATCCACGTTTTTAATTTCAGTCCTAACTTAGAAATGTCATAACTTCTAGCTCAAAGCTCGGTTTAATCTCCCGTTTTTTTTAAAAGAAGCGTATTGAAGTTAGCTTTCCAAAAACATGTATTAGTAGGCCTAATTCTTTCTGTAACTTTCTGGAGAATTATTTGAGTGTCAGCTGTACGAAAGACAAACGCGTTCTCGGTGTTTTCGCGATTCTGGGAGTTTCCGGAAACGAAAACGCGATCCGTTTAAAGTTTCGGAAAGCTAACACATAGATCTATAACATACTTTAATCCTAAATTTTAATTCATGCTGAGATGGTACAGTATTGATTATTAGTAGGAGTTACTATTCGGCATATGCATTTTGTGCACCCTTGTGTGTAATATAATGTTCTATTTGATTTTAACCCATGTTAATGTATATACATTATGTAATTAAATAGAGAATACAAGTATGAGTAAATGGTTAAATAAATGATGTATGAGGTGTAAGTATCCTATCTAATGTAAGCATGTATAAGTATGGCTTGTAATGAATATGTAGGTTCCATAGTATGTAATGTATGGTGCATATAGTGGTGCAAGAGAATAATGAGTGATGAATGAATGCAAGCATAAATGTAATATAATAATA
Organism: Iris pallida; assembly: GCA_029216955.1. Classification (NCBI taxonomy): domain Eukaryota; kingdom Viridiplantae; phylum Streptophyta; class Magnoliopsida; order Asparagales; family Iridaceae; genus Iris; species Iris pallida. The sequence continues at coordinate 8,290,222 of JANAVB010005999.1, read as the reverse complement.
GATGTAATGTATGCAATATACAAGTTAATGAGATGTAATGTTCTATGTTAACATAAATCCTATATTATCTCATGTACCCCCTTACACTATGTTGACACTATCACACTTGACACATTGTTCACTTACACTTTGACACTCTTTGATATGTATACACTATGTATGCCCATTTAACCCTCACTTGTCCCTTTGCCATGTTCACATACACACACATAGCCTCTTAAATAAGTATTTATGAATATAGTTAACTTAGCTATGTATGTATATTATATATATGTTAGCATATTGTGTTGTAATATATAAGTTTATATAACCATTTGAAATGCCATGATTATAGACCTAATGTTGAATACCAATATATGCATGTGTATATATGTGTAGACATATATAGCTTAAAGTAATAGATTACCTAGTGTATATCCAATATGAATTCTTGCCTATTTGAGTATTGAATAATTGCATGCTATATAGAGTTGGGTGTATGTTCGCTTGTGTAGCTGTTCAGGTTATCAGGCGAGTACATTCTCTGATAGTTCTCTCATTTATTTGTCAATTACTGTATTTCAGTTCTAGTTAGTTGTATGTGATTCTCTGTTACAACACGTGTGGATATTAATGGATTCATGTATACGACACATATTTATTTTCTGGCCTCTATTACTGGTATCATCATTTCCGGCTTCTATTAGTGGAATTATTTACTGGAATTATTTACTGGTATCATTATATTTTGGCTGGACTCATCTTGAATCATTGTGTCGGAATTCTGGATTCACTTGCTGGGAGGGAAAATACTAGAGTAAGACATGTAGACATACCCCATTACTGGAATTATCCCTACTGGAATCTACTGGAATGATAGCCATCTCTCGCCTGATCAGTGAGAGGTATGCTGGATTACCCACAGCCATTTACATGTCGATCTCGGTATTTTAAAACACACTGTTAGAGTATAGGCTGGACTCACCCTGGAATCATTGATCACTATAACTGGAATCATCCCTTACTGGATTCATCTTGTATTAGATTCATCTTGTACTGGACTTACATTGGAGTTACACTGGTCTACATTGTTGTCTGGACTTCATATCAGATTACCCTGGTTCAGCTAGTTCTATTTTTACAGACTTCATTGCTATGATTTTTCTCTTGTTTAGTTATTTACTTTCCTTGCACCTTATCTGTCTTTCTTACCATCACCTGAATATAAACTGCCATTTTCATCAATACAACTGCCTATAACTGCTTTATAGTTCTCTGTCATTTACTTGGGTTTTCTAGATGAGATGTGCTCGTTCCTGTCCTGACTGGACCCGTTGATAAATTTTACAGATAGCTTGGAGGTTGCCTGCTAGCCTAGAGGAGACACCTTAGAGGTTGTTTAGATAGTTATTTCATTTGTCTGGAGTTGTATTTACTTTGTAGATTTATGTATTTGAGTTTTGAGATGTATTTCTGGGTTTTTGTATCTTAGACACTTAGACTTCTATCTCCCGTATCTCTTTGGATTTTATGTTTTATCTAACCTTATCATGCTCTACCTTAAATGTGATTGAGACTGTATCTGCTTAGCATTATATTGTTAGATGATGTGACCTAGGACATCGTTCTACCGCCGACACTGCGGCGTAGGCTGGGCGTTGTTATGTTCTCGTACCCTAACAGTGGGTGCGGGTCGTGACCGATGAAGCCCTTGCTGAAATCGCTGGACTCTATCATACTCGGTTGCCACCAAGGTGGGAGCAAACCGACTGAGCCTCGAAAACTCGGCCGTATATCCGTCGACCGTTCTGTCCATCTGCTTCAGATTGGTGAACCTCGTCTGTAGATCGTACCGAGCTACAGCAACAAAATACTTGGTCTGGAATCTCTCTCTGAATACTGCCCAAGCAATGGGTGCTGCTAATCCAACGGCCTGAGCCGCCCACCAGCTGCGAGCAAGATCTAATAACTGCAAGCGCACCATGGCTACCTTCTCGTTCTCTGGGGTCTTGGCTGCTTCTAGAATCACCTCTGTGTCCTGAAGCCAAGCATCTGCAGCGATAGCATCTTCACTGCCGTCGAAGAATGGAGGGTTCAAGCCCTTGAAGCTGTTGGCCACGCTATTACCCTGATGACCTCCTCTGGTCAGAGCATCCGTCACTGCCTGGTGCAAGGCATCTCCTCGACGATCTTGGGAAACTATCAAAGTCCTGATGAGACCTACCAAAGTGCCATCATCAGGCTCGACAGGCTGAACTGGCTGGACTGGTGGCTCCCCGCCTGAAGGAACGACTCTGGAGGCTACTCCGGAATGCTGGGCTTGATCCCCTGGTTGCGGCTGGTCCACGGGAAGTGCTCCGCCTTGCTGACTGGCAGGTCCAGAAATGATGCCGCTGAAGAAGATGACATAGGGAACAATAAGGAGGGACCAGGACAGATCAACGATACAAGAATATGATCAGGACAAGAATCGAGGGATTCAGAAGATAGGAGCAGAGATCAAGGGCGAGTACTGATTGAGACATCTATTCGGTAAACCCTCACATATCTTGATTTACAAGACCTGTATGGGCCACCACTTAAACCATGTCACGCCCCAGAACCAGAATACTGGAGAGCGGGGACAGACATAGCCAGCTACGTATATGAAATGGAATCCATCTCGCTATACGATCACGGCTGTCTATATACATGAGAGTTTACTACAAGCCAACAGTCACCTATGGTCATGAACAAGCCTAGTGTCTCAATCACAAGCAAGTAAGTAAAGGTTATAAGATGTATGATCAATAAATATACAATAATAAGGCATCCCAAATATTACATATTCAGTTGATCATGAAGCTAGTCGTTACAAAATGTTAGGACTAGCAAGAGTTTAGTCATACATGATCAACCCTAGGATCTGTTAATCATGTTACAGCCCGTAGACAGACATTAAGTAAATATAATCGAGCTAAACAGGTGCTCGTCGGCTAAACGCCTCAAAAGAATATTTTTACAATAAAGTGAAAGATAAAAAATAAACCCACTCGTTGCCCTGGTTACGTCTAGTCACCACCATCGGGCTGGAAAGTCGGTAGATCCTCTGGAGCTGCTGCGAAATCTGGCCATACAAAACCAGCTGGGTCAAACCCCAGAAAGAGCAAGTGCCACAAAGGAAGCTTCACTTAGGAACTAAAACCAGCAATTAGCACAGAAGATAATAATATATATAGTAAAACTGGAGAAAAGGTAACATCACGAGGATATATGGTAAGATAACCATGGGACCATTCAGATAACCAGGTTACAATCCTTAAACCAAACAAGGACCGGAATTGTAACCCTTCGTCTGAACCGAACTTGGTTTCTCCCATTTATCAGCAAGATAATATAAGAAAATTAGAACATGTAACGATCTATACAGGATCAATACTAGACTGATTATTCCTCATTCAACAATCACGGCCAAACAATACGTACGGCTTGATACTTTAACTAACTAGGGTTATCACAGGCCTAGTTACTAGCAAGATGCAGTGAGATTATTCCACAGCCACAAGCCCTGCAGACCATCCAGGTTACCCAGGTCAAAAATTAGGGGTTGAATTCAGGTGGGTACATTGTCCAGAAAACGCATGTACCCTTAGGTAGCTTGAAGGGTACAACACATGACAGTATGCTGGAAATATGCCCTACTCGACGGCAGGCTACAGATCCAGGCGCGCCCAGGTAACGGGATTGCCTGTAGCTGGGAGATCTCTTTATGACTAATGTATTAATCTAGTTAGTAGCCTTAGTCCATTTCAGTAGGTACTCCTGACCGTGGTACTCAGGAGTCCCATCCTAGACATGATGCAAGACAGCACTGGATTATTTGTACAAGCACAATCGCCCACGGTGTCTAGGTTATTTATACAGGTCATGTCATGTCAGGTAGCCATCGCAACAGCTTATCAAGATATATCATGTCAGGTTATCAAGTCAAGTGTACTTGTCAGGAGTATGCCACGACAGGCCACTATCAGGTCATGCCATATTTACTTGTCAGGAGTGCACCCCTACGGTCACTATTGTGTTCAGGGTACATGTATAGGGCATCATAGTACAAGCATTCAATCAGAAGATCCAAGTTATGCTAAGGCTACATGTCATAAATTAACAATAATAATAATAATAATTAAATAGCAGGGCAAGGCACAGAAAGGAGCCCTGCGGCTCAGGGTTACTAGAACTCATGCGGCCAATAAGGAGAGCGCATACAACTTGGTAAGGACAGGGGCATGCGGCTAGAAAGGCAAGGGCGCATGCGACTAGGGAAGCAAGGACGCATGCGGTCCCAAGAAGTTGGGTCTCATGCGGCTAGCGGAAGAGTGGGCTTCATACGGCTGACAGGAAGCAAGTCCATGCGGTCAAGGGAGGACGGCGGCATATGCGGCTAGGAGTGATGGGCGCACATGCGGCTGGCCGAAGAGTAGTTCCATGCGGCTGGCTGAAAGGTAGTTCCATGCGGCTAGCTGGGTTCGGCCCTTATGCGGCTAGCAAAATTCGGATTCATGCGGCCCAAAGTGGCGGAGGCACATGCGGCTGCAGAAACAAGGGGGTTTCTATGCGGCTGAGTGGGGAGAGGAAATCCATGCGGCTGGAAGAAGCTGGTCCCATGCGGCTCAAGGGAAGTAAGCCTACGCGGCCATAAGTTCTCCAGTCATGCGGCTGAGAGAACACTTGTCGCTTGAAATATTTATGCGGTCAAGTTAAATACTATTCTTCTTCTCCAAATTTTCGAGAAGAAGAACACCAAGAACCCATGCTTCCAAGCTCCATGAAACCTTCATCCAGAGTCCAAATCCGAACTTCCATAGGTCAAAATGGGGCAGAACAAAATTCTCTACAACATGAAACCATCAAAACATAGAAATAACAAGATTAAGTAGATCAAAACCCAAGAATTCTGAAAATAAAATAAACCTAAATCTACAAGAATCTGGCCATAAAAAGTAAAAATGTCAAGTATTAAAGTATGTTAAAATACTGCAAAAAAGAGAATGGAACAATAAAATTAGAGTTCCTCCATAAAGCAAGCTGCACTTGCCTAGGCCTCTCTCTCCCTCTGGTAAGTGAAGAAGTTAATGGAGGAAAGAAGAAGAGTAATGAAGAGAGAGAAGGAAGTGGAGGTTAATAAATGGTAGTGGTGGTGGTAGGTAGGTGGTTCTCTCCTTGGTTCATAATAGACCAAAGAAAACCAAGCCTAGCCGAACCCAAACCAAGAATGAACCAAGCCAAGAAGGAAAGCTAAGCCAGGAATCATGCAATATAAGATAAAATATGTACACGTATTACAAAAATACGTAATACGGACCACATGCATTACAATATGTATTGACATGTGGTCATGTGATTATGGTTTGGTTTTAGGCATGATATAGCCTATGGCCTATGGGTGTATCTGTTTGTCAGTATAGAGTCTAGATAGACTTGTGTAGCCTTGTTAGACCTAGTATAGACTAGTATAGACTTGTTTGACATAGGTTTAACTTGGTTGACCTAGTTTGACTTTTAGGGTTGATCAGAGTTGACCAAGAGTTAACTTTGGTCTAGATTGACCTAGATTCATGTAGAATGCATTGACTTGCATCTTTTATTATCATTTTAGACTCATAGTGACTTATACTGTTCTATAGGAGACCGACACCACTCCTCGGACAGTAGATATTCTTCAGATTCTCAGGATACAAGCGAGTACAATCTCTGATCATTTCATATCCTGCATTAGAAGTATATTTCCTGCTTTAGATTACTTTACATGATGCTGACACGTTGGAAACATGAATTAGTACTATATGGATCTTGTCGTACGATGTTATCCCCTTAGCGGATACATCGGATATTCGTGTTCGTGTACTTTATCGTGAGCAACGTGTACTCCTTGTATTCGTGACATTCATGTATAAATCGTGTGAAATCGTGTATATTCATGTATTCATATGATCTTCGTGTACGACTATTCTTTGTGTATAATAACATAACTTGGCTAGATCCTTGTGTATTGATTGGGGCGGAGGAGTAGAAGTGGTTATGTATTCAATCCAGTAGATTACTCGTGTACAACCTCTGTAGATTACTCGTGTACAACATCATGCTGTTTACATAACCGTCTTATGCTCTGAATCCCTAGTCACTGATAGTTCACTATATATTGTATCTATTTATTTACAGTCTTTCTTTTTATCATGTTATTCTTTCAGTTTCTTGTATCTTACTCTCTAGCATGATTATATATCCTGACCTGCTATGATTTATTGAGATGTACTGTGCTCGCTTCTGTCCTGACTGAAACTGTTAAAATATTATAGAGGATGAGGCTGAGGTGTTCTGCCCTACCTACTACAATGCTACATTAGATGAGTGCTTGGACTTGGACCAGCAGCAGGATCCACTAGCAGTAGATGACACTCCCTTAGATTAGGATGTCTTTACTTTTCATGGATTACTGTATATGGAATTTAGGATTTTGGGATATGTACTTATTTTAGACACTTAGACTTCTGGATTGTATCTATGTGATTTCTTCTGTTCTGGATATTTATCTATCTATCTATCTATCTTTATCCTGTTCTACCTTAGTTGTGATTGAGACTGTATTTGCTATGTCACCTCCATTCGAAGAGTATATACTGTACAGGTACCTTTTTATTGTTTAGATGTTGACCTAGGACAGCGTTCTACCGTTGACACTGCGGCGTAGGCTGGACGTACCCACGTCTTGTGCCCTTACTCTAGGGTGCGGGTCTTGACACGTCTTTAGTGGTGGCCTATGCAGGTCTAGTTTGGAAATGTAGTAATATTCGAACTAGAATATCGCTGCGGCCTGTAGTAGGAATTAGTAATTTTTTTTTTGAAGGTACTCATTCACACTAGGAAAACTCCGTATCAGATTTCGTATATCTATTTTGCTGCTTATTGTCTTCCTTTGAAATTTAAACTATCCTCCTTTGATATTTGGACTCATTTTCAGTAATTATTTCTTGTTTGATCTGTGTCTCCAGGATGGTTGAGACGAGATCGCATCGCCCTGGACTGGGAGACGTTAGAGAGGGGTCTAGCACCTCTCGACCTCAGCAGCAGCCAGCTCCCGGTGCCACAGGGCCAGTGCAGCCCTCGGGAGTCGGTGCTTCTGTAGCTTTTGCAGGAGCACCTCCACCAGTCAGGAGGTCGAGTATTGTGATTCCTGAGATCCTTCCACCGCAGCAGCCTCCGCCTACGGGGATGGTTGATGCTGCACATCTCTTCTCCTCCGTGGAGAGGATTCTGGAGTCCCACCAGTAGCAGCAACAGAGGCAGACTACCGATTTCTGCCAAGGGATAGACGAGGCACACCAGCCGATTCGTACTACTGTAGAGTTGGTTACTGCTCAGGGGACCCAGTAGCAGCCCCATCGAAGGGAGAGGGACATACAGGACTTTCAGAAGATGCATCCCAGAGAGTTCTTCGGCACAGAGGGCATCCATTATGCAGACGACTGGATAGAGCATATCGAGGAGATATTCAAGCTGGCGGAGATACCAGCTCGACTCCAGATCGAGGCGGCGGGCAGTCAGATGCATGACTTAGCCCGTACGTGGTATCAGACAGATCCTAGGATGGGAGTTGAGGGCCAGACTTGGGCCCAGTTCAAGGAGCTGTTTAAGGAGCAGTTCTTTCCTAATGTGGCCTTGGAAGATATCGAGGCACAGTTCGAGGGTCCGGTTCAGGGGAACCAGACTGTAGCTGAGTATGCTGGAGAGTTTTGTAGATTGGCCCGTTTCATAGATGACTTGACTGAGAAGACGAAGGCGAAAAAGTTTTACCGAGGCTTGATTAGAGAGGTTCGTTCGCTGACTAAGAGAGACCAGAATGCTACTTTTGGGTTCAAGCCGAAATGCTACTAGGGTTGAAGCCGAAGAGGGGTCGTGACTTCCAGGGTGGTAGCAGCAGTCAGGGGCAGGCCAAGAGGCCTCACTTCCAGCAGCAGCAGCCGCAGAGGCCAGTTCAGCAGTATCAACAGCAGGACAGGATACCTCTTCAGCAGGTGCAGCATCAGCAGCAGAGAGGGCAGCAGGCACCCAGGCAGCAGGCTATTAGTTGTACTTTCTGTAAGAAGCCTAGGCACAAGTGGAACGAGTGCAGGAAGAGACTCGGTAGATGCTTGATGTGTGGATTAGCGGACCACCAGATGCGAGATTATCTAGTGGCATCGATGTGTCCGGTACCAAGAGGAGCTGGGGCAGCCAAGGCTCCAACAGGTCAGCTGAATGGGCCATTACCGATCCAGTAGCAGAGGTTCCACCAGCACCAGCAGCAGGCACGAGGTGGATAGCAGGAACGAGCTTTCGCCATGGCGGCTGAGGATGCCGAGGCCGTAGGGGAGTTGATAGCAGGTTCGGTTCTTCTCGACTCCCTTCCAGCATTTGCACTCTTTATTTCTGGGGCTTCCCACAGCTTTGTGTTAGTATCGTATGCTATTAGACACAGTCTGGTTTCTGAACCATTATCTAGGACCTGCAGGATCGCGACCGGGGGTGGGGTCATCCTCGTGAGTGATGTTTACAGAGGACGGAGCGTCATATTGGGAGGCCGAGAGTTGGGAGTGAGTCTATTAGTCATGCCACTACCGAACTACGATATTGTATTAGGTATGGACTGGCTGAGTAGACACCACGCTCGCATTGATTGACGGGAGGGTAGAGTTTTGTTTGGGGAGCCAGGAGAGCCAAAATTTGAGTATACCCGACGGCAAGCAGAGCAGGACAGTGGCGTCTTCTGTGGAGTTTTAGTTGAGGAGCAGGTAGCTCTGCATTCCTTGATCGCAGTATTTATGGACGTATTTCCAGAGGAGTTGCCAGGGCTTCCACCGGACAGGGATGTAGAGTTCTCGATAGACTTGGTTCTCGATGCGGAACCGATTTCTCAGTATGTCTATCGAGTGAACAACAGTGAATTGGTGGAGCTGAAGAAGCAGGTGGATGAGCTGCAGGACAAGGGCTTCATCCGATCGAGTTTTTCACCTTGGGGTGCACCGGTACTCTTTGTACCCAAGAAGGATGGGACGGTACGGATGTGTATCGACTACAGGGCACTCAACAAATTGACGATCAACAACAGATAGCCACTACCGCGGATCGATGATCTCTTTGATCCGTTGAGCGGAGCTCGGGTGTTCTCCAAGATTGATTTGAAGTCAGGTTATCACCAGGTGAAGGTGAAGAGGGAGGATATTCCCAAGACTGCTTTCAGGATACGGTACAGGCAGTTTGAGTTTTTGGTTATGCCGTTTGGGCTGACCAATACACCAACAGTGTTTATGAACTTAATGAACAAGGTGTTCTACCAGTACTTGGACAAGTTCGTGGTGGTATTCATTGATGATATCCTGGTGTATTCGAAGACAGAGAAAGAGCACGAGGAGCACTTGAGAATGGTTCTGGAGACACTCAAGAGGGAGATATTGTATGGCAAGCTCTCGAAGTGCGAGTTCTTCCTAGATAGAGTAGACTTCTTGGGTCATATGGTGACTGGAGATGGTATCTCAGTGGACCCGAAGAAGATCACAGCAGTTGAGGCTTGGGCAGCGCCGACTTCAGTGGCAGAGATCAGGAGTTTTCTGGGGCTGGCAGGATATTATAGGAGATTTGTGCAGGATTTCTCCCGGGTTGCAGAGCCGTTGACTCGGTTGACCCGGAAGGATGCTGAGTATGTTTGGTCAGAGGAGTGTCAGGCAGCTTTTGATGAGTTGAAGAAGCGGCTTACGACAGCTTCGATTCTGAGGTGGATTCACTATTTATAGTGATGCTTCAGGGAAGGGGCTGGGTTGTGTCTTACAGCAGCATGGGAAGGTAATTGCCTATGCTTTCAGGCAATTACGTTCCCATGAGAAGAACTACCCTACCCATGACCTGGAGCTGGCAGCGGTGATTTTTGCTCTGAAGTTGTGGAAGCAATATCTATATGGCGAGAGGGTAGAGATTTTTATAGATCACACGAGCTTGAAGTATGTGTTTACACAGAAAGAGCTCAACATAAGGCAGCACCGATGGCTAGAGTTGATGAAGGAGTTTGACATCTCACTTCAGTATCACCCGGGAAAGGCCAACGTGGTTGTCGATGCCTTGAGTAGGTATCCGACAGCCATGTGTTTGACTATGGATCGGCATTTGCTTGCAGACTTGGAGAGCCTTGGAATTAAGGTAATTATGCCCGGAGTACAGATGCAGTTATGGGGCCTTCAGATACAGTCAGACTTGATGGAGAGGATCAAGGCGACGCAGTTCGAGAAAGTGGCTCTGCGGTATATCTGAGAGCAGGTTCGTGCAGGGTTGGTCGATGGCGAGTTTTCTCTTGCAGAGGATGGTGCCTTGAGGCACGGTTCCAGGTTATGTGTGCCTAACGGGGAGCTCAGGGAGCAGATCATGCAGGAGGCTCACAGATTGCAGTACTCTACACATCCTGGTGCCAACAAGATGTACAAGAATCTTCGAGAGCATGTCTGGTGGTACGAAATGAAGCGGGAGGTAGCTCGCTTCGTAGCTAGATGCTTGGTCTGTCAGCAGGTCAAGGCAGAGAGGCAGAGGACCGGAGGATTATTGCAGCCATTGCCCATTCCAGAGTGGAAGTGGGAACATATTACCATGAATTTTGTATCTGGGTTGCCGCATACACCAGGAGGGAAAGACGCAATTTGGGTCATCGTTGACAGGTTGACCAAATCGGTCCACTTCTTGCCATTCAAGGTGGGTACGTCTACAGAGAGGCTTGTGGAGTGTACATGCGGCAGATAGTCAGGATTCACGGAGTTCTCGTCAGCATTATCTCAGATCGGGAAAGTCGCTTTACTTCCCATTTCTGGAGGAGTCTGCAGACTAGTTTGGGCACTCAGCTTAAGTTTATTACTACATACCACCCCCAGACGGACGGACAGTCAGAGAGGACTATTCAGACGCTTGAGGATATGCTGCGGACGTGTATCCTAGATTTTGGAGGTTCCTGGGAGGATCATCTACATTTTGTAGAGTTTGCTTACAACAACAGTTATCAGGCCAGCATTGAGATGTCACCTTTTAAGGCTCTGTACGGGCGTAGGTGTCGTACACCCTTATCTTGGGATGATGTTGGAGAGCAAGCTTTACTGGGACCAGAGAAGGTTGTTGACGCAGCCGAGAAGGTAAAGCTCATCAGGGACAGACTTCGCATGGCACACGACAGACATCGACACTGGGCCGATAGCCACCGGAGGCCGTTGGAGTTTGAAGTACAAATTTAGAGATAGGATTAGAAGTAGGTTGTATTTTGTTTTGTTTGATTGATCGTGTTTGATTTTTGTAACTTGTGACCTTGCTTGTGATTAGGTTGGAGACATGGTTTTTCTGCAGATATCTTTGACTCGTGGTACGATACGTTTTGGTGGAGATGGGAAGCTTAGCCCGCGCTTCATCGGCCCATTCATTATCAGCGGGAGAGTCGGTGACGTGGCATACAGGCTAGACTTACCACCTGCACTAGTGGGAGTCTACAACGTATTCCAGGTATCACTGTTGAGACGGTACGTGGCGGACCCTAGCCATGTGCTTGATCATTCGGAGATTGAGGTTGGACCTACTCTCAGTTATCCAGAGCAGCCTGTGGAGATTCTGGATCGCCGGGAGAAGGTGCTGAGAAACCAGGTGATACCCTTGGTTCGCGTCGCATGGAGGCATCATTCTCCAGGAGAGTCGACCTGGGAGCGAGGGGATGAGATGCGCGAGCGATACCCATATTTGTTTGCATCGTGAGGTATACTTTTCTATCCTTCTCAGCAGTTAGTTTCGTCTTTAATTTCGAGGACAAAATTATTTTAAGGGGGGTAGATTTGTCACTACCACTTTTCTAGATTGAGGGTATTTTGGTCATTTATAAAATTTTGTAATTATTTGTAATTATTTAGTATTAATTATAATTATTAGAATTTTTAGTAATTTTTAGTATAATTGATTTGGTGCTATTCTAGACTTTGACTAGTGTTGACTTAGGAGACTGTCCTAGAAGCTAACCTAGGTCATGACTACTTGGTTAGAGTGTGTAACCCTAGCTTGACCTAAGTTAGAGATATCCTACTCATTAGAATTTATTAGGAGAAAATAGGAATCTATTTGGCTAGAGAATGGCTTGTGGTTCACAAGTCATGATTTATGACTTAAGCCAATAGAGGCCCAAAACCCAACACTAGTAAAACCCTAACCTAGCCCAACACCCTCCCCATGGCCGGCCAACACTAATCCCGACACCTATTTAATGCCTCCTCAAAGTTAGGGCTAGCCTTCTTTAGAAATTTTTCAAGTTTAAAGAAGAGGTAAATCCCCAACTTCAATAATTCCTAGAAATTCCTACTTAATTCCTTTTCCATCCAAATCAATTGCAATAGGTTCTAAATTTCTTCTACTTGCTGTTTGTGGTGAGAAATTTTAGAGTGTGAGCAATTTGAAGGAGTTTGGTGGCTTGAGGATCCACTCTCATTTGGGGCTTTTTGATACATTACAAACCCTAGGTAAATCTCTAATCCATACCATAAATTTCTATTATTATTGCATAATTAGGTAGCCCTAGGCCTACCCTAACTGTAGGTATAGCTAATCCTAGGATTCGTGTCCGTATCAGACTCGTATCAGTGGATAAGTGTGTGTGTGTGTTTGATAAAATGCCCCAAAGGGTATTTCGATTTGATTTCTGGAATATTTTTGAATAGGAAATTAGGGTTTAGGCTCGTTTATTAATTTCTGGTGTTCTGAGTCGTTATTGGTGTCATGTCGTGTCACAATGGACACACGAACATGCGGGTGCACCACACGCACGCGAGCAGTACCATTCTCCTGCTGTTCGGGGTTGATTTCGTGCAGCACACGACACGTGGGCACGTAATATTTGACACACGTATTGGGGCAACCACTGACATGGGGTTCCCCAAGTGACATGACCTATCGTGTCGTATCAGATACGGAATCACGCGTGCACTGTGCGTGCACTGTGCGTACACAGTCATGTTGTTTGTTCTCTGTTAATTCCAGTTTTTAAATATTTTAATTCATGTTTTTAACTTTTAAATAGATCCTAATATGATTAATGATATATGTTGGATTTAGTTTATATGTTAGTATAGGTTATTATGTGAATGGGGATTCGAAATCGAAGGTTCAGTCGACTGTACACTGTTAACTGATACCATGTCTGATACATTGGGTTTTCAGAATTTCCTAAACTTTTAAAGCTTATTTCTATTGACGTTTTCAACAGTTAATTACTCCTACATGATTGTTAGTTCATGATAATGCAATGTTACCATTCGAATTTGGCTTATGATTTAAAATGGGATATTAGACTTTGTGTTTGGCTTCGAAATTCTTGACTGGGAACTGGATTTCCTATACCTGAGTTTTTACTCTTCCTAATGAACTGAAATGAATGTTTAATTATGGTTAACTATCAACTATTTTTTTCCAGATTTCATATTGATTAGTTAGCCTACTGTATCACTGATTTTTACCTACACTGAATTCATGTTTTCCCTTCCTTAACCTGAGAAGTATTCACTGTTTTCATTTCTTAATGCCTGAGATTTTCTTCCCTCTTAATTAAACTAAAATAAATGGGTTGAATCATGTCTAACTGTCACAGGCTTTTGGTAATTAGCTAGCTGATTCATGAAACTGTCAATCCATTTCATAACCTTCAACTGTTTATATTTCCAGTTTTCACTAGAGTTGTAAAATGATTCCCTATTTTCCTATTGATATATGTACACTGTTTACAAAGAGATTGATTCCTACTGTTTAAACACTTCAGTGATATTTTGTACCCAGGGTTACCTATCACTCACTGATTTCTAATGCTCATTGTTTCATATTTCCACTCACTGTTTCCAGGATAATACACACAGTTCCTATTTTTCCCATTACCCTCACACACTCCTTGACACTTGAACACACACCCTCATGCCATGTCTTCACACTAACACACACACACATATACTTGTCACCACCACATTCCCTTTCCTTATTCTCTATGTATGTGTATATATACACATGTATATATATGGGTATATGGCATGTACATATATGTATCCTATATATATGTAAATGTACTATATTATATTAGATACATTATTAGGATATGTATTCTATATTATATTATATAACTATATCAATATGTGTATTATTTTAGATATATGTATTGACATGTGGTCATGTGATTATGGTTTGGTTTTAGGCATGATATAGCCTATGGCCTATGGGTGTATCTGTTTGTCAGTATAGAGTCTAGATAGACTTGTGTAGCCTTGTTAGACCTAGTATAGACTTGTTTGACTTAGGTTTGACTTGGTTGACCTAGTTTGACTTTTAGGGTTGACCAGAGTTGACCAAGAGTTGACTTTGATCTAGATTGACCTAGATTCATGTAGAATGCATTGACTTGCATCTTATTATCATTTTAGACTTATAGTGACTTGTACTGTTCTATAGGAGACAGACACCACTCCTCGGACAGTAGATATTCTTCAGATTCTCAGGATACAGGCGAGTACAATCTCTGATCATTTTATATCCTATATTAGGAGTATATTTCCTGCTTTAGATTACTTTACATGATATTGACACGTTGGAAACACGGATTAGTACTATATAGTTCTTGTCGTACGATATTATCCCCTTAGCGGATACATCGGGTATTCGTGTTCGTGTACTTTATCGTGAGCATCGTGTACTCCTTGTATTCGTGACATTCGTATACAAATCGTATAAAATCGTGTATATTCATGTATTCATATGATCTTCGTGTATGACTATTATTCGTGTATAATAACATAACTTGGCTAGATCCTTGTGTATTGATTGGGACAGGAGAGTAGAAGTGGTTATGTATTCAATCCAGTAGATTACTCGTGTACAACCTCTGTAGATTACTCGTGTACAACATCGTGTCGTTTACATAACCGTCTTGTGCTCTGAACCACTAGTCACTGATAGTTCTCTATATACTGTATCTATTTATTTACAGTCTTCATTTTTATCATGTTATTCTTTCAGTTTCTTGTATCTTACTCTCTAGCATGATTATATATCCTGATCTGCTATGATTTGTTGAGATGTACTGTGCTCGCACCTGTCCTGACTGGACCTGTTGAAATATTACAGAGGACGAGGCTGAGGCATTCTGCCCTACCTACTACGGTACTACACTAGATGAGTGCTTGGACTTGGACCAGCAGCACGATCCACTAGCAGTAGATTACACTCCCTTAGATTAGGATGTCTTTACTTTTCATGGATTACTGTATATGGAATTTGGGATTTTGGGTTATGTACTTATTTTAGACACTTAGACTTCTGGATTATATCTCTGTGATTTTTTCTGTTCTGGATATTTATCTATCTATCTATCTATCTATCTATCTATCTTTATCCTGTTCTACCTTAGTTGTGATTGAGACTGTATTTGCTATGTCACCTCCATTCGGAGAGTATATACTGTACAGGTACCTTTATATTGTTTAGATGTTGACCTAGGACAGCGTTCTACTGCCGACACTGCAGCGTAGGCTGGACGTACCCACGTCTCGTACCCTTACTCTAGGATGCGGGTCGTGACACGCGTAGAGCCGAGCTTGGACGTGTCAGAATGCGTCACCAGCTTTTTATTAGAGGAGAAGGACGTCCCAAGCAGAGTCGCCATCGTGTTTGCTATTAAAAATCAAAGACATGTATTACAGAAATACTGAAATTGATTACAAACTCGCTTGTACAAAGAAAAGCCTAGAAAGAAATTCTAGGAAATAATCTAAGTACAATTGTCTAGTTTTTTTATTCTGGGGGGGTGACGGTAGAGGCTCGGGAAAGTATTTTCAACTCTGTCTTACTCCTTGGACTATCTGACGCAGTCCTTAGCTCTTGAAGAAATTACTTTTCGAAGGTTGCCAGCCTTTTGCAGGGGTGTGGCACCCTGCTATTTATAGTGGTATATATGTTGAGTGGCATAGATGGCATGTGGCCACGTGGCTAATTAGCACGTGAAGACCTGCTGCTCTTTGGCCTCCATATGTCGATTTGTTCGGATTTTGTTGCAACAAATCTGGGCAGTTAAGACTTGGTCAGCCTGCCACGTGTCCTATCGCAGGAATCATTTTGAGCCGCAAGAGTCTATCAGTTTTCGACCATGTGGGGCCGCATGAGACTCATGCGGCTTAAGTCGTAAACTTCCTTAGCCCGCATATAGCTTAAGGACTTTTAAGTCGCATAGATTATGTATTTTGGCCATATAAAGCTCATGCGGCTTGGGTTACAGTCACCCTTGGCCGCATGAAGTTCGAAGACTTTGGGGCCGTATATGTTTGAGCCGCATAAGGT
The DNA here is from genome assembly GCA_029216955.1 of Iris pallida. Classification (NCBI taxonomy): domain Eukaryota; kingdom Viridiplantae; phylum Streptophyta; class Magnoliopsida; order Asparagales; family Iridaceae; genus Iris; species Iris pallida. The sequence continues at coordinate 8,273,854 of JANAVB010005999.1, read as the reverse complement.
TCATGCGGCTTATGTAACACTCCTTCTGGCCGCATGAAAGCGTATGAACCCTGCTTTTGGTGACGTCTCACGTCTTATCTTTTTGTCTAAGTGTCAGAGCTGTCATTGTTGTCAGTTTTGACAGAACTTATCAGCTTTATCAGGCAAACTGATCCTCTTGGCCGCATATCTTTCTTCTGCAGCTGGTTGTCGACGGGCTGCATAAGGAATTGAATCTGTCATGCGGTTCTCCTTTATGCGGACCTGTTTGGCCCAAAGTACATATGCGATAAATCATGATCCGCACGAACCCCATATTTTTCATGCTTCTACATACCTGTACTACGTCTCATGATATTTGGAGACTTCTTGAGGTAACTCATGAAGGTACTTCCCAAGTGAAAAAATCCAAGATCAGTATATTAACTCAGAAATATGAATCATTCAATATGAAACCCAATGAGTCAATTACATAGATACTTACTCATTTCCTAGATATTACTAATCCTTTGTAATCCCTTGGTAAATATTACAGTAATCATGAGAAAATTCGGAAAGTGCTACGAGCTCTAACCAAGAATTGGAATCCAAAGGCTACTGCAATTGTTGAAGGAAACAATGTTACCACCATGACTCTGGAGATACTCGTGGGCAAGCTGATGACCCACGAGCTGTACCTATAAGAATTTAAAGAAGCAACCCCTAAAGAAAAATCCATCACCTTCAATGTAACGCCCCAGTCCCAAAATACGTAGGACTAGGAACGTAGACATGCCAGCTGTATTCATACGAAGTACACTCCAATATATGGAAACCTCGTATGAATACATATGTTGTAAAATACAGTAGGACCACAACAAACTAATCTCATTCACAATACGAAAGAATAAAAGATATCATATAATGATAATTAATTGTCTTGATACAATATGTTGGACAGAGACAAACCCACTAGCAACTATGAAAAGAAATACATGATGTACAAAAGAATGATTTTTGGTGAGCGAAGCGAAGACGATCAAAGTACAATCATCCTCGGAGAAATAGTGATGATCATGGCCACGGTTAGAACACCTGCGAAAGATGAGAGTACATACCTGGCGAGATAACTAGGTCCTCAGAGGGACGTAATAAGACACATAATATTACGCCAATATAACTGAATATAAATTGCTCAAATAAATAAGTCAATTGAATTATAACATGGTCCAATACACACCATTGAACTAGCGTATCATCCCCCCAACCAAACAAGGACATGAGATGGTAAACTAATTTACGATGATGTATCTTTTTATGCTATAAATCCAATATGGTATCCGGACCCTAACAAGGTTCAATACCTTCTCATCGGAGTAGTAAGCCACACCTACAACCAAACAAGGACAAGATGTGATGAACTAATCTACGATAAGTTATTGTTCCAAGCCACGATCAGATACAAGTACCCAAACCAAGAGTACTTATACCTAACGGATAAAGGCGCCTAACCAATCTAAGTGAATGCAGTTTTAAGAACAGTTCATGGTTGCATGACTACCAGGTCAAGTCAAGAAAATACCAATACAGTACAGTACCTCAGTAGCGAGTCACAACATCATATACTATTCCTCATTATCGAGCGAGTCTATAGCATATAGTCTACCTATCGTTCCTTAGTAGCAAGGGAGTCTATGATATATAGGGTGGTAGTCAACTTCCAATCATATTCTACAGGCCTAATGCTAACTCATATCTGCTAAGTCTTCTAGCATACAATTCTATTAGCAGTTATTTCCTAACGTACGACTTATACGTACTGGTGGCCAGCCAGTCACACATGTCCGAGTCCTATATGTGACTCACAACAACGTGGTATAAATGTGTCAAGGCCTATGTATGCAACACACAAGGTGGTCCCTTAATTCTAGGTTTAATGTATAAGAAAAATAATACATAGCAGGAAATATAACTGAACAGTAAGTTCTAACAGGTTATACCTTGTATCACAGTTTATTTTGTATGAAGAAAATAATGAATAATGTATGAAATATGAGCTAAAATAAATAAACAGCAAATGGCAAGGTGTATTGCCTGGTAGGACGCCTGGTGTACTGCAATGATCAATATGGCACGAACTGCGACTTCGGTGTAACAACTATGTAATGTGACCTCTGATGGTGGCACGGACAGTTCCATCAGGTCCAGAAGGATCAAATTAGTTAGTCTAAGGTGAAGGGGTCCAAATTCACGAAGAAGTGGGTACGTATGAATAGGCATGATTAATGATGATGACAAAGAGGAAATTTGACGTAAGTAATTATATATACTATTTTTAGAAAATATTTATGGTACTTGAAAACTATATTTTTATTAGTTAAAATAAACTTAGCTAAATACTTGAAAATCTAAAAATATTTTTAGGGCAAAACTATAATTTGAGGAGAAAATACTACGGTACTATTTTTAGAAAAATCTTATTAATAAAGGCCCCAAAACTATTTATAGTAAGGTTTAGTTGGTAATAATATAATATATAAAAGAGGCTACAAGTCCAAGAAACTATTTATTTATATAAAACCTAAAATTGTAAATTAGAAGTAATAAGGACTATACTGGCCTAGTTCTATGGCCCAAGTATTTAATATAATATAATCTCATAAAACCCCTTCCAAGGACTACGCCCATAAATATTTATGAAAATATTAAATCATTTTAGTTATCAAGCAACGAAATATATACGAAAATGAATATATTAGAGCCCATACAACATATATTTTTATTACAAGATAATTATAGAAAATTATTTAATATATATATTTATTTTAATATAATTAATAATTAGTGACAATACTCATACTAGTATTAATTTTAACAAATAATAATAATAATAATAATAATAATAATAATAATAATAATTTAAGTATGATGTTAGCAATAATAATACAATATAAAAAAAACAAAAATAGTAATAATAATCAATAATAATATTATTAATAATAATCATAAAATATATTTTAAAAAATTTAAAGCATTGATACTGTTGCTCTTCGTTTGGTTTTTATTTGGGGGGGGAGAATGTTAAAAAAATGAAAAAAGTAAAGAAGGAAAGGAAGAGAGAAGTGCGGAAGAGAGTGAGAGGAACGGTGACGAGCGGGAGAGAGAGAACGGGGGGTGGAGCGGCGGAGCTGCGAGTTCGATCGAGCGGAAGAGTGGAGAGGAAAGGGGAGGCGCGGTTGGAGGTGCTGGGAGGCGGCGCTCGTGGTGAGGGTGGTCGGCGATGGGGTTTTCACGCAATCGGGGAGACGCACGGGGCGGAGTGTAACTCCACTTCCTGATTTTTTTTTTTGAGAAAGATATAATATTTTTTCGTATTTTAATAATAGCATTGAATTATTAGGTTTAAAATATATAGTTATTTTTTTAATTATTAGCATGATGATGGGTATTTTAGAGGGAAATAAATTGGGGACAATTTTCAAAATTTGAAAAGTTGTTACAACCAATTTATTTGTGGTCCCCTCACCTTGTTTAAAATAAATAATAAATATTATTTTGTTCTAATTTTTTTTTCTACTGTAAATATAATTTTCTAAAAGGGCACGGGTTTTTCTGTAAGATTTCCTGGGCGGAGGGACCCAGGAAAGATTGAGTTGGGCGGAGGGGTGTTTTTGTAAAATTGCTAAACTTTTATTTTATAACTAAGCCTGTGGAGAGAGAGAGAGTATTTTTTTCAATCGATTTTTTCAGTTCCCATTCTCTCCCGAGTGCAAACATTAACCCTAAATCGACGGCGGCGGACTCGATCTCCGGCCAAGGCGAGCGGCGGTGCTCCGTTTGTCTCGAGCGACGGCGTACACTCCTTCACCTCCGTCCTAGGCGACCATGCCACTCCCGACAACCGACGGTGGAGCCACCTCCTCACGGAGGCCTACACGGCGACTTCGACGGCGATTTCGATGGCGACTCCGACGATCGATCTCCTGAGCAGCGAGCGGAGGAGTCACAGCAACGTTTGAGCTTCCATTTTTCTGCGGCGATTTCGACAGCTCCTCTCCTCAGAGCGTAGGCCGATCGACGGAACGGCGCGGCGTTCACCACCACGTGCGGTGGTTCGACTTGATCTCGAGTACTCCTGCATCTCAGTAAGTTCTTCATCGATGCACCTCCTTCCTATTTAGATCTGTAGATTTCCGATTTTTGATGATCGATTCTAGTTCTTGATTTGAACTCTTTTGGGTTCGAGAATTTTGTTGCGTTCTTGATGAAGTATTATGGTACTTTCTGATGATTTCGAGCAGGACGAGTCTGGATTGTTTCGGATTATTGGTGTTGGTTTGGTATAACGGTGTCCGATACTTAGGATCAAGTCCTCCATGTGATCGGATCCTTCCTTCAGGTAAATTCCTATAACTCTATCTTTGATGTTGTGACTCTGCTTCGAGTTGAATTTTTCGTTGGCATGTCCAGTACGATCGTGTCCGTGGTTGCTGGTCAGTGGATTGGCATGTGTCAGATGTAGCAGTATACGGGGTCGTGTCTCATTGATCTTGTGCTGATATTGGTTTGGTTGAACAAGAGTAGCAGTGGCGGGAATTGGAATTGCTTTGAGAGTTATTAATTTAAATTATGTATTTTTTGTATATAAATTTTGTATAAATTTTGATGGAAGTGTTGGACAGATGGGGGTCGGGGATACAGGGAGTTGATAGCTTGTGTGCGTGTCCTTAATGTTCGACCAAGTGTTGTTCGTGTTCGGTTGTGTTCGCTTTCAGCGTTGGGAATTTTAAGTCATGCTCGACCGAGGGTGCGTGTCCAGATAAGTAGTTGTGTCCAGAGTACTGTTCATATCCAGTATTTGTTGTGTTTGATATCGATCCTGTCTTGATGTGTGGGTTCGTATCCTGCTGTGGTTACCTTTAAATTCAGCGTATTCGTGTCCATGGTTGAGACGTCGACAGCAGGGGATCGAAGTGACCAAGTAGCGGTGGCGATTGAGAAGTTAGGTTGAGTTAGCAATTTTAACTGATAGCCTAATTTTATAACAATTGTAATATAAGGATTACTTGTATTATGATGCTTACATATTTTTACGGTTTGTATTGGTTAAGAGTAGTTGAAGCTAATGGTATTTTTCTTCCTCTCTGCTCTTCCTGAAGCATGAGCACTCATGGTTGTTAGCACTTCAAATTGAGTATTGGCCTTAGGTACTACAGCTTGATGATTGCAGGTTGCAGTTGGTTGTTGAGCCTTGAATTTTGTTTAGTTTATACTTGCTGGGGTTTGGACCTGTGTGTAATATGAAGTTTGTGGTTGGGTTCAAATATCTAAGTATTTTGTTGGTGTGTTGGGGTCACTCTGGGATTATATGTTCAAGCCAGTAGATGGTATTGAATTAATTTAGCCTTTATTTTTTTGACTCTATTTAAATTATAGACTAAGCTCTGGATTGTTGGTCTGAGCCTACTCGAGTTGGGTTGAAGGAAGTTTTGCAAAGTATTCTATAGTAATATCCTTACATATATTTTTAAATACAACATTCTTAGAATTCAAAAGTTTTGATTGACTTATCAGATTGACCAAGTTAATGAATGCTATTATTTGGGAACCAGGCCATAAGACAAAGGTTTCCTGTCTATAACAGGATCCTATTATGACATTGGGTTTCCAAACAAGTTCAATTTCTTAGAAGATTTCATTCATTGAGATAAGGTTTAATTGCTCTACTTTTACTTAAGGTATTTGAAGGCTTAAATAGAACTAATGGGATCAAACCCTTAACTAATGTGATTAGTCTAAAAACTAAGCTTTGTAAATAACCATATCTATAGTATTTAGCAAGTTAGAATTAAGGATTATGTTAAGTGATTTTTCTAGATTAAGAAATAACTATATTAAGTTGTTGACTTATCATATTATAATCATTTAAATACAGGAGAACACCTAGCCCCGATCTTCACCCGTACTTTCCTGGAGCAAGGCAAGTATATTCTATGGTCTTGTGCATTTCAATATATCATGTGCTTTCTTGATTGACACATTGCAACACGTCATGTACTTTCTGGTGCTCATGTTCCTTGTTCTTATTACTTGTACCTGGGGAGGGGAAATATACTATCTAACTCAGTTGTGTTTAGCTTAGACCCCGTATCGTGCACGCGGGTACTAAGCCGTACCATTCATGTGCTTTCATGTGCTTACCCCTAGCCGGTCACATACTTAGTTTTATTTCAAATATAGTACACACATACAGGAGATATACCTTGTACTTATTTCCTGTGATTCCATGATATCATGTTCTTTCAGGTGCTTTAATATCATGTTCTTTCATGTTCTTACATTTCATGTTCTTTCGTGTACTTTACGCACTGTTTCTTTCATGTACTTATTCACATATTCTTTCCTGTACTTTCCATGTTTCCTCGTACTTTTATATCATGATGTCTTGTTCATTACCTAGAATTGTACTTTGCTCCGCTCCTGAATAGGATATGTTGCAGGTATGCTTGCAGGACATTGTTCCACTCTATGGGCCAGAGCCCAGGTTTTAGCTGAGCAGGATGAGGCTTAGCTTGAGGTTTCAGGTTTATACTGTTAGCTTTACTCTTAGATATTGTCTTTAGAATTCATGTACATTTCATTCTTGATGACTCGTACATTTATATACATAGAATTGTGGATTATGGTGATCATTCTGGGAAACGTTTTTAGATGCTGTGATTCTTTACTTTCATGTTTATCTGGTTAGCTTTCCCTAGCTTGGTACAGCTTACTTCGTCGTGTCTAACGAAAGAAGGCTGGGCGTGTCCGACTCGTGTCCGATTATTTGGGAGCAGGTCGTAACACAGAGGGAGAGGAACTTCGCCGGGGGAGCTACAGCGGCGCGGTGGCCGACGCTGGACGCGGCGGCTAGGGCACGCCGGCGGCGAAGGAAGGGCACGGAGGAGGAGCGTGGCGGATCCGCGTGCGGCCATTCGTGGAGACGCAGCACAAGGAGGCAGAGAACCACCAATTTGGAGCTGTGACTGGTCGGAAGTAGGCGGCCACGTACGGGACAGCGACGGGTGGCGCTGGCTGACGCGGTGGCGGCAGTTTTAGGTAAGGGGTTTTCTTTTCCCCTTTTAATTTGGGGTTCTCGTGGTGGTGATGTGGTCTTGGTCGACCGGAGTTGGCCACGGGGGCTGGGCGTTGGGCGACGGCCACGGAAGGTGGTGGCGGAGCCTCGTCGGAGGAGTTAGAGGAAAAGTGAGGTCAGGAAGGAGAAAACTGGTAGCGGTGGGGGTTGGTTGGTTGGAGGAGATGGCGGCGGTGGGTTTTGTCGAGAGGTGGCCGAAGCCAGGGAGACCGGGTCGTCGTGGGTGAAGGTGTTTGCTGGGTACGGCCGGCAGTGTGGAAGAGAAGGGTGTTAGCAGGGGGTTCTGGTCTGCAACGGCAGTGGGGTGGTGTTGGTGAGGGTCGGGGGTGATGGTTGGGATAGGCGGCGGTGGTTATTGGCCAGAGTTGGCCGCAGTGATAGTGGTGGTGTTGACATGGTGGTGGCTATTGGGGGTGTGCGACAGTTGGTGAGGTACGGTGGTGGTATCGGTAGGCTGTGGTGGTGACAGGTGTACGGTGGAAGGGTCGTTGTTGTGGCTGGGACAGTCGTGGGGTGGCCGAGGTGGCAATTGATGACGGGGTCGGCCAGGGATGAGGATGGTGGGTACGATGGTGGTCGGAGCAGCGGTTCGCCGAAATTAGGGTTAGATGGGTTTTGGTGGTTCGTGTCGGGGAATGTCCTACACGGCCTATAGGAACGTCTGGGATTATCGGACGTGAGAGAAAATGTATTTGTACAAGGGATAATTAGTGGATGGTGGTAGGGGACACGAACGCGATGCACAAACTTGGGTTGTGGAATTTGGAGTTGAAATTTATGGATGAGCACCTCTCCTTATATAGGAGGTGGGAATTTCCAGTTGGATAAGGATTAGGATTTATTTAAACCCAATTAGATAATTCAATTATTAAATTTAAATCAATAAAATAAAATCTAAATTTAAATTGAATTCCAATTTAAATCTAGATAACCTGAACTCGAATTAAATATAAATTTTATCTTTAAACTATTTAAATTAAATGCATAAAATCTAATAAAAGATTTAAATTGCCACAATAATTTAAATATATACTTTCTAAAAATACTTACAATAATAATTTTGAAAATTATATTATTATTTAAAAATAAACTAATAAAATACTTATGAAATATATGTATGCACGAAAAATATTATTTATTATCAATAACTGTATAAATGAAAGGCTTTTCATAAATAAAATCATAAACTTAGAAAATGTTTTAAAAAAATATGTATGCTCGCATATATTCGCACTTGTCGAGCATTTACAAAAATGAAATTTCGTGTGAGACGTACAATGCAACTACGCAACGTACAAATACAAAATAAAAAATTTAGTAGCAAATTTATAAAAAATAGTAGAAATTTAGGGGTTTTAAATTCAAAGTGCAAGCCAAAAGAGTTGCATGTAAAGATTCTGACAAAGAATCATCTAGTGGTGATGAGGAAGCCCTGCTAGTAAAGAACTTCAAGAAATTCTTAAAGTTTGAGAGATCAAACTGAGGAAAGAAAGACATCTACGAAAACAATGATGAAGAAACAATATGCTTTGGATGCAAGAAGTCAGGGCATATGAAGAAGGACTGTCCATTAACAAAGAAAAATAGTCCATATAATAGATCAAGATCAAGCAGAAAAGCTACAACTGGTCGAAAGTATGCAAATACAAGCATCTGGCACGAAAGTTATGCCAGTGAATCAGAGGAAGAGGACAGACCCTGCAGCACTGCTAATATATGCCTTATAGCATTCGATAAGGTATCAGCTAACCCTTTATATGACGACTTTACTTTCGATGAGTTAGAAAATGCTTTTAGCAAACTATTTTAAGAGCACATAAATGTGTTAGACAAGTATAAGCAATCTTACAAAGAGGTTAAGGCATGCACAACCGAAGTAGCAAGATTGTCTAATCTTCTCGAAGATATTAGAGAGACATCTACTACCGGTAACACGGATGAGATAGCCAAGCTCAAGGTAGACTATCATGAGTTTATCCTCACCATTGAAAAGAATGGAAGAGACTATGTCAAGATACAATAGCTTTATGACTTAGAGAAGAAGAGGTACTTAGTCACAGAGCAAAGACTCGCGTATATAACTAGTAAATATGAGGAGTCTTGTGCGATCTCTAAAAAGTTAGAGATCAAGTTAAACAAGCAGGTCATCCCTGTGACACAGCCTAAGGTTAGTCCTAATGCTAAGCATACAACTAAGAGGACTAAACCACATAAAGCACGTAAGCAAAAAGTTAATCACAATCATGCTTTCACTTATAGGTTTTCAAAGAAGACACAACTGCATGTCAACACAGAAACAATGAACACTTTTTTAAAACTTACTTGCACATACTGTGGTACTCATGGGCACATATCACAGTATTGTCTAACAAGAAAGCTTATTGACAATCAAACACTTGTTTGGAGACCTATGACTAATCAAAATGGATCCTTCAAGAAATGGGTACCAAAGGATTCATCTACTCCTTTTGTAGGTGGACCCTTAAAACACTCATGCTAGAAGCAAGTGGATCCTCAATAGCTGATGTTCGCGGTATATGAACTGGTGATGCATCTTTGTTCGTTACGCTACCGATGAAGAAAGAAGGATGCGTCTCCTTCGGAAACAACTTGAGAGGTGACATAATTGGAAATGGCATTGTTGGTATGTCTCCTTACCCAGTAATAAAAGACGTTTGTCTAGTTACGGAGTCGAAACATAACCTACTGAGCATAAGTCATTTGGCAGATAATGATTATGGCATCAACTTTGTAAAAGACAAATGTACTATATATGAAATGTCATCTGGTAATCTCGTATATGAAGGGATTAAGGAAGACAATATCTATGTTTTCTTTCTAGAGACTACTAACAATACAGGAAGTTGCCTAGTGACAAATCAAGATGAAAGCTGGCTATCGCATATGAGGCTAGGACATGCCAATATGGACACTATCTCACGACTATGCACCAAAAAGTTGGTAAAAGGACTCCCCGAGATCACATTCAAGAGAGACATGTTATGTGCTGACTATGAAAAAAATTAGACAACTAGGTCTACTTTTAAATCTATCAACGTTGTAAGTACCTCTAGACCCTTGCAGCTAATTCAAATGGACTTATTTGGTCCTAGTAGAGTCGCTGGTCTTGGCGGTAAACTCTATGCCTTTGTTATTATTGATGATTTCTCTCGTTTTACATGGTTTTACTTTTTATCAAACAAAAGTAATACAATTTTTGAATTTCAGATATTTTGTAAAAAGGTACAAAACGAAAAAGATTTCATGATTACTCGTATCCGAAGTGATCATGGTGACAAATTCATAAATGCTGATTTCAAAAAAATTTGTGATGATAGTGGATATTATAATAAGTTTTCTTGTCCTAGAACTCCCCAACAAAATAGTTTTGTGGAGCAGAAGAATCGTACTCTAAGAGAGATAGCTAGAGTCATGTTGAATCAACATAATCTTCCTAAATACTTTTGGGCCGAAGCTGTTAGTACAGAATGTCATATTTTAAACATGGTGTTAATTCGACCTATATCGAAGAAAACACCATATGAGCTTTGGTTTGGAAGGATTCCAAATATTTCTTATTTCAAAGTTTTTGGATGTCGATATTTTATCCTGAACACCAAAGACAACTTGGAAAAGTTTGACTCTAAAGCAGATGAAGGGATATTTCTCGAATATGCTGCTAAGAGTAAGGGATATAGAGTATTTAATAAAAGATCGATGATTGTCAAAGAATCTATTGATGTTAGTTTTGATGAGCTCAATTTTCATGTCCTAGTACCGAAATACGGAGACGGACTAGGCCAGCTACCTCGTATAAGGTGTAAAAATGTCATAAAATGATTGTGGCTGTTAAGATACTAGGGGGTACATGCTACAATCAAGTCTCATATGTTTTTGTAGAGCATCTACGTCTCAATCAATCAAAGTAAGAAGTAGTAAACAATGATCATATAAAACAAAGCAGTAAGGTGTCCCCGACGCTTCATCAAAATGATTCATGAGTCTAGCTATACAAAATGTTGAGCTAGTGCCATGTGAGGACCCTGATTTTGGGAATTATTTTTTATGTCGCTTTGATTTTTGGAGCAAAAGAAATGCCAATATTTTGAAACATCCTTTATGAGCTTTGAAGTACACGAGTCTAGCTTTAATTTGATATATCATGCCCCACCCAAGCATGTTTTCTTCTGCCATATTTATCATGAACAACTTTAGGGGTAAAATAGTCATTTTAGTCTCTACTGAAAAAGTTTAACTAGCTTTCCAAATAGCAATTAAGGCCCAACTCGGATCCAAATTACTTGATCCAATATATAGTTTTAATCCATTTTGAGTTTACAATGCACATGCCAATGATGTGCCACTCAATTGAGTTTCTATGTGTTATTTATTTTTAAATGACAATCAAGTTGAAACTATAGACATATTGGACTCAAATCGATCACAAAAATATCACCGACCCAAAACTAGCACAAGTAGGGTTCGTAGAGCCTATTCTAGGGTGCCCTAATCTCTTACACCTATTTTAAATTGATTTTTGCGGATTAATATGCAGCCACATTAATTAAATCGAAGTTAAATCAAATCCTATAACAACTTTCCTATTTTGGACCCGATTTAAATCCTAGGAGATAGAATTGGTGTATCTTTTAAAATAGGCAATCAAATTCCACTACGTCAAATTCTATTCTTTCCTTACATCTTTCCCCTCATGTGAATCTCTCCAATCTAGAATTTTCGAACACTTTTCATATATATATTTTCTATTAAAACCGAGCCCCTCTAATTTCTTCTCTATTTTTACACTTTTTATTCCAACCACCAGAAATCCATCTTTCCGACCACGTCCAATCCTTGTACCACCTCAAAAACCTTCCCAAGACCTTCCTCTAATACCCTGACACCTTCTCGAGGAGCCTCAGCCACTAAGTTGGTCGATACGACGCACGAAAGGCACCCAAAGTCGACCGAACTTGTGCTGAGTTCATCACAGTAGGTTAGTCGACTTGTAGACTAGGTTTCATCTACTTTTTCTCATCCGCTTCTCCTCTAACCAAAACTAAACATCACATCTACTTGTATACTCCATTCTTTGATCGTTGGATCTCCTAATTCCAAGCGGTTTGTCCATGGCGTCGAATATACGACAGAGTGTTTAGAACCGATGAATTCTGTTGCGATCCATTTTTCACCTATTTAAGATCAGTTTCTAACCTTCTTATATTTTTATTCAGAATCTAGACATCGAGACTTTTTCGACGCATATCTGAAAGTTAGATTTCGCATCGGTTTGCTATTTTGTAAAATTTATGACATTTATCGTGTCACCGAACTCCAAAATTTTTTGCTTTCCTTGTGTCCAAAAGTGTCAAAACTTCATAAAACTCTACTAAAATATTTTTTGTGTAATTTTTAGTGTTGAAACCCTTATTTTAACTAATTTATATAATTTTTTCAGAATTTTATATTTTTAATTACTTATTGTTTCGGGCCTCAAAACTTATACCAAGTTTAGGAATAATGTTGTAGAATCAATACAAGAATTATGCACATATTTTTCTATGTAAAAAATATATCATTTATTATTATACAATATTTATAAATATTTTCCAAAATTAAAAAAAATATTTTTATGTTGATAATGTATAACTTTTATATGTAGATTTAATACTATATATGTTATATTAAGTAGAGTAGTCAATATGACTAATTTTGGTTTAAATAATTTTATTAAGGTCTATATATGATAAGTCCATATATAGTAAGTTATTAATGTATATTATGTTTGTATTTCAGAACCGTACGTCGAAACTGAGATCAGTCAATTCCAGTGATCTTATATCGCTGAAATTGACAAAGTGACCGTATGGATCGCTAAGATAAGATTGTTAACCTTATGGTTGATCATCTTGTCTTGATTCGTGCATCGTAGCTTTTGTTGTATGAATTACGAGATACAAACTTAATATTTGAACCTATAGTTTGTAATCCATATTATTAACGAATAATGATCATTGAGACAAGTGTAACCTAGTTCTAGATGGTATAATTAATAAATGGCCTAGGTGAAATTGGTATTACACGACTTAGAACGACCCAAGTTTTCTAGGTAGGCGTGGTTAGTCATACTTGTATTTAGTAAATAATATATATTTGTTTGTGATTTGGGGTTAATAGATATTGCTTGGAGTATGATTCATTGGTTCATGGATAATTCGGATAGACTTTGGTACTGCAGTCTCAACACAGATTGGACAAAACTCCAGGCAAGTATACCTTGCCAAACTTTGTACATTTATTTACATGCATGCTCTTATTATTCTTTCTCGTTCATGTCTCCTTTACTTTTCTATATTTGATATCTTGCCATGATTTATTTCTCTATCTCCGGTCTGTTATCACTTATTATCTCCCTTAGTTATATCTTCACACAGGACTTTGATAGCGCTACTACTTGAGCGTCTTGACTTGACTTAACTTGATCTCGTATTCATGTTACCTTGACTTGACCCTCTATCGATACTAGGATCGACTACTTGACCACTCTCGACCCGGGAGACCAGGGCAGGGCTATGACAGAGACTCATTATAGTTAGGGAGTACCATGGCAGGGCTGCGGTCATCCAATTTATTTGTAGTCATTCTCAGTATTACTTTTCATATGACATGTCATGTTCTATAGAGTTCTTTCCTGTGATCTTTATCATATTTCTAGTAGTTGTTTCCTATTTTCATTGCATGTTTAAACTATCAAAGTAGGCTTATATATTATGTGTCTTGCTAGTCCCCTGAGGACCTGGTGATATCTCCAGGTTATTGTTGGTTTTTTTTCAGGTATTTGTTGAGACTTCTAAAATAGAAGGATAGATTTATGGACGATGATATTTCCCGTATTCATGTATCAATAGTGATATTTTATCATTCTTTCGTCTTTTATATTTCATGATGACATCTTCAGCTGTATAGCCTAGTTTTACAAGCTTACTTTCTGTTATGAGCTTGTTCAGGTGATTGTATTATGGTCTGGCCAGCCTTACTATAAATTATCTATTCTTGTATTTATATTCAAGTGGCATCAGTGTATTATTGTTTGATCAGCATTAATGCAATGGTTCCTACTTGAGATTATTATCTGTGGATTGAGATATAGTTGACTTGCCATTCTATACCCTATCTTAGACAGCTTATACGTATTCGAGCTAGGCTGGAGTCCACTTGATACATAGCTGGTATGTATACGTATCCTAGTCCTACGTATTTGGGACTGGGGCGTTACATATTTTTTTGGTGGCCCATGCAGGTCGAGTTAGCCATTTCGGTTACGTTACTGTACCGAATGGACCTGCGAACATGACTACACCCTTAGGAATTTCAATCCACAACTGCCTTGACAATTCTTTTAGAAATTTCTCTATCGTCCTTGAACTTCGTATTTGCTCTCGACTATTCTTCCTTTGTTTTCTCGTGCGATTGCTTCTTGTCCCTTCCTATTTCTGAGTGACGAATGATCGTATTTTATAGAATTTATAAAAAAATATTAAGTTATATTATAAATTTGTTTGTTCAGTGAATTTTGATTGCTTGATAGATAGGAGGGGATTAGAGATGTCATATGCCACAGGTATCTAATAGTAGTAATTTTTGCTACTAGTATGAAAGGGATATAAAATTTTATGGTAGCTTGTGTTTGATGGAGTAGTGTGACCAAAGTTGGGTAGACGTCCTCGGTATAAAAATAAATATATGATTATACTGGGTTACGTCCTTACGGTAGTCACTCGATCAAGAATAGAGTAGTAGTTTTTAGTGTAATGATTGACCCTCTACAAGAAAAATATAGACATAGCCTAACCCAACCATTTACTATTATACCATGTCAGTTGTAAAGTTAGGAATAAACAGATTGGTAGGTATCACTTAGCTTGGCTAGGTGAAATGAGCCTTATATAATTGTGATAATATATATGGTAGGAGGATAAGCCTTCAACAAGATCATTGCAAGACCGTCAGTACCAAGAAGAGCGACTAGAAATAACCATCTATAGTTTTAAGATAGAGACGTTACAAAACCAAATTGTTTAGGATTGATTATTACTTGAGCTATTAGGAGACAACGTAGTGACCTACCGTATCCCTTAAACTATTCCTAGTTACGCTAGCACGGTTCTTCGTTAGTGAGCATAATTTTAATTTCGAGGACAAAATTCTTTTAAGGTGGGTCGATTGTGAGGACCCTGATTTTGTGAATTATTTTTTATATTATTTCTATTTATTAGATTATATTTAATTCTTAATAAAGACTATAGATGTAGTTTTACGTAGCTTTGATTTTTGGAGCACAAGAAATGCCAATATTTCGAAATATCCTTCATGAGTTTTGAAGTAGACGAGTCCACCTTCAATTTGATATATCATGTCCCACCCAAGCATGCTTTCTTATGTCATATTTTTCATGTACAAATTTAGGGGTAAAATGGTCATTTTAGTCTCTACCGTAAAAATTTGACTACTTTACAAATAGCAATTAAGGCCCAACTCTGATCCAAATCACTTGACCCAATATATAGTTTTGATCCATTTTGAGTTTACGATGTACATGCCAATGGTGTACCACTCAATTGAGTCTCTATGTGTTATTTATTTTTAAATGGCACACAAGTCAAAACTATAGACATATTGGACTCAAATCGATCACAAAATATCACCGACCCAAAACTAGTGCAAGTAGGGTTCGTAGAGCCCATTCTAGGGTGCCCTAATCTCTTATACCTATTTTATATTGAATTTTGTGGATTAATATGCAACCACATTAATTAAATCTAATTTAAATCAAATCCTATAACAACTTTCCTATTTTGGATCCGATTTAAATCCTAGGAGATAGAAATGGTGTATCTTTTAAAATAGGCAATCAAATTCCACTAAATCAAATTCTATTCTATCCTTAAATCTTTCCCCTCATGTGAATCTCTCCCATCTATAATTTTCAAACACTTTATATATATATATTTTCTATTAAAACCGAGCCCCCTCAAATTTCTTCTCTATTTTTACACTTTTTATTCCAACCACCAGAAATCCATTTTTCCGACCACGTCCAATCCTTATACCATCAAAAACCTTCCCAAGACCTTTCTCTAACCCCCTGACACCTTCTCGAGAAACCTCAGCCCCTAAGTTGGTCGATACGAGGCGCGAAAGGCACCCAAAGTCGACCGAACTTGTGTAAAATTTATCACAGTATGTTAGTCGACTTGTAGACTAGGTTTTATCTACTTTTTCTCATCCGTTTCTCCTCATACCAAAACTAAACATCACATCTTCTTGTATACTCCAACCTTTGATTGTAGGATCCCTTAGTTCCAAGCGGTTTGTCCGTGGTGTCGAATATACGACAGAGTGTTTAGAACCAGTAAATTCTATTGTGAACCATTTTTCACCTATTTAGGATCAGTTTCTAACCTTCTTATATTTTTATTCAGAATCTAGACATCGAGACTTTTTCGACGCATATCTAAAAGTTAGATTTCGTATTGTTTTGCTATTTTTTAAAATTAATGACATTTACCGTGTCACCGAACTCCGAAAAAATCTGCTTTCCCTGTGTCCAAAAGTGTCAAAACTACATAAAACTCTACTAAAATACTTTTTGTGTAATTTTTAGTGTTGAAACCCTTATTTTAACTAATTTATATAATTTTTTCAGAATTTTATATTTTAATTACTTATTGTTTTGGGCCTCAAAACGTATACCAAGTCTAGGAATAATGTTGTAGAATCAATACAAGAATTATACACATATTTTTCTATGTATAAAATATATTGTTTATTATTATAGAATATTTATAAATATTTTCCAGAATCGAAAATAATATTTTTATGTTGATAATGTATAACTTTTATATATAGATTTAATAATATATACGTTATATTAAGTAGAGTAGTCAATATGACTAATTTTGGTTTAAATAATATTATTAAGGTCTATATATGATAAGTCCATATATAGTAAGTTATTAATGTATATTATGTTTGAATTTTGGAATCCGTACGTCGAAACTGAGATCAGTCAATTCCAGTGATCTTATATCGCTGAAATTGACAAAGTGACCGTATGGATCGCTAAGATAAGATTGTTAACCTTGTGGTTGATCATCTTGTCTTGATTCGTGTATCGTAGGTTTTTTGTACGAATTACGAGATACAAACTTAATATTTGAACTTAGAGTTTGTAATCCATATTATTAACGAATAATGATCATTGAGACAAGTGTAACCTAGTTCTAAATGGTATAATTAATAAATGTCCTAGGTGACATTGGTATTACACGACTTAAAACGACCCAAGATTTCTAGGTAGGCGTGGTTAGTCATACTTGTATTTAGTAAATAATATATATTTGTTTGTGATTTGGGGATGATAGATATTGCATGGAGTATGATTCATTGGTTCATGGATAATTCGGATAGACTTTGGTACTGCAGTCTCAACACAGATTGGACAAAACTCCAGGCAAGTACACCTTGCCAAACTTTGTACATTTATTTACATGCATGCTCTTATTATTCTTTCTCGTTCATGTCTCCTTTACTTTTCTATATTTGATATCTTGCCATGATTTATTTCTGTCTCCGGTCTGTTATCACTTATTGTCTCCCTTAGTTATATCTTCACACAGGACTTTGATAGCGCTACTACTTGAGCGTTTTGACTTGACTTGACTTGATCTCGTATTCATGTTACCTTGACTTGACCCTCTATCGATACTAGGATCGACTACTTGACCACTCTCGACTAGGGAGACCAGGGCAGGGCTACGATAGAGACTCACTATAGTTAGGGAGTACCACGACAGGGCTACGGTCATTCGATTTATTTGTAGTCATTCTCATAATTACTTTTCATATGACATGTCATGTTCTATAGAGTTCTTCCCTGTAAACTTTATCATATTTCTAGTAGTTGTTTCCTATTTTTATTGCATGTTTAAACTGTCAAAGTAGGCTTGTAAATTATGTGTCTTGCTAGTCCCCAGAGGAACTGGTGATCTCTCCAGGTTATTGTTGGGTTTTTTTCAGGTATTTGTTGAGACTGCTAAAATAGAAGAATATATTTGTGGACGATGATATCTCCCGTATTCATGTATCGATAGTGATATTTTTCATTCTTTCGTCTTTTATATTTCATGATGACATCTTCAGCTGTATTGCCTAGTTTTACAAGCTTAGTTTCTGTTATGAGCTTGTTTAGGTGATTGTATTATGGTCTGTCCAGCCTTACTACAAATTATCTATTCGTGTATTTATATTCAAGTGGCATCAGTGTATTATTGTTTGATCAGCATTAATGCAATGGTTCCTACTTGAGATTATTATCTGTGGATTGAGATATAGTTGACTTGCCATTCTATACCCTATCTTAGACAGCTTATACATATTCGAGCTGGGCTGGAGTCCACTTGATACATAGCTGGCATGTATACGTATCCTAGTCCTACGTATTTTGGACTGGGACATTACATATTTTTTTTGTGGCCCATGCAGGTCGAGTTAGCCATTTCGGTTACGTTACTGTACCGAATGGGCCTGCGAACATGACTAAACCCTTAGGAATTTCAATCCACAACTGCCTTTACAATTCTTTTAGAAATTTCTCTATCGTCCTTGAACTTCGTATATGCTCTTGACTATTCTTCCTTTGTTTTCTCGTGCCATTGCTTTTCGTCCCTTCCTATTTCTGAGTGACGAATGATTGTATTTTATAGAATTTATCAAAAAAATATTAAGTTATATTATAAATTTGTTTGTTTAGAACATTTTGATTGCTTGATAGATAGGAGGGGACGAAAAGCAATGGCACGAGATGTAGTTTAATGGTAGTAATTTTTTTAATTCTACCATTTTAATAAAGACTATAGATGTAGTTTTACGTAGCTTTGATTTTTGGAGCATAAAAAATGCCAATATTTTGAATCATCCTTCATGAGTTTTGAAGTAGACGAGTCCAACTTCAATTTGATATATCATGTCCCACCCAAGCATGTGTTTTTATGTCATATTTTTCATGTACAAATTTAGGGGTAAAATAGTCATTTTAGTCTCTACCGTAAAAATTTGACTACTTTCCAAATAGCAATTAAGGCTCAACTCTGATCCAAATCACTTGACCCAATATATAGTTTTGATCCATTTTGAGATTACGATGCACATCCAATGGTGTACCACTCAATTGAGTCTCTATGTGTTATTTATTTTTAAATGGCACACAAGTCAAAACTATAGACATATTGGACTCAAATCGATTACAAAAATATCACTGACCCAAAACTAGTGCAAGTAGAGTTCGTAGAGCCTATTCTAGGGTGCCCTAATCTCTTACACCTATTTTATATTGATTTTTGTGGACTAATATGCAGACACATTAATTAAATCTAATTTAAATCAAATTCTATAACAACTTTCCTATTTTGGATCCGATTTAAATCCTAGGAGATAGAATTGGTGTATCTGTTAAAATAGGCAATCAAATTCCACCAATTCAAATTCTATTCTATCCTTAATCTTTCCCCTCACATGAATCTCTCCCATCTAGGACTTTTGGACACTTTATATATATATATATATATATATATATATATATATATATATATATATATATATATATATATATATATATATATATATATATATATTCTATTAAAACCGAGCCCCCTCCAATTTCTTCTCTATTTTTGCACTTTTTATTCCAACAACCAGAAATCCTTCTTCCCGACCACCTCAAATCCTTATACCACCTCAAAAACCTTTTCAAGACCTTCCTCTAACACCTTGGCACCTTCTCGAGGAACTTCAGTCCCTAAGTTGGTCGATACGAGACGCGGAAGGCACCCAAAGTCGACAGAACTTGTGCTGAATTAATCACAGCAGGTTAGTCGACTTGTAGACTTGGTTTCATCTACTTTTTTCATCCATTTCTTCTCAAACCAAAACTAAACGTTACCTCTATATGTATAATCCAACCTCTGATCGTCGGATCCCCTAGTTCCAAGCGGCTTGTCCGTGGCGTCGAATATACGACAGGGTGTCCAGAACTGACAAATTCTGTTGCGAGCTATTTTTCAACTATTTAAGCTTAGTTCCTAAACTTATTATATTTTTATTCAGGATCTAGACGTCGAGACCTTTTCGATGCATATCTAAAAGTTAGGTTTTGCATCCGTTTGCTATTTTAAAAATTCATGACATTTGTCGTGTTACCGAACTCCAAAAAATTCTGCTTTCCTTGTGTCCAAAAGTGTCAAAACTTCATAAAACTCTACTAAAATAATTTTTGTGTAAGGTTTAGTGTTAAAGCCTTATTTTAACTAATTTATATATTTTTATCATAATATTTTTAATTACTTATTGTTTCGGGCCTCAAATCGTATACCAAGTCTAGAAATAATGTTGTAGAATCAATACAAGAGTTATACACATTATTTTCTATGTATAAAATATATTGTTTATTATTATAGAATATTTATAAATATTTTCCAGAATTAAAAAGAATATTTTTAAGTTAATAATGTATAACTTTTATATGTAGATTTAATACTATATATGTTATATTAAGTAGAATAGTTAATATGACTAATTTTGATTTAAATAATATTATTAAGGTCTGAATATGGTAAGTCCATATATAGTAAGTTATTAATGTATATTATGTTTGTATTTCAGAATCCGTTGAAACTGAGATCGGTCAATTCATTATATCGCTGAAATTGACATAGTGGGTGTATGGATCGCTAAGATAAGATTGTTAACCTTGTGGTTGATTATCTTGTCTTGATTCGTGTATCGTAGGTTTCGTTGTACGAATTACGAGATAAAAACTTAATATTTGAACCTAGAGTTTGTAATCCATATTATTAACGAATAATGATCATTGAGACAAGTGTAACCTAGTGCTAGATGGTATGATTAATAAATGGCCCAAGTGACATAGGTATTACACGACTTAGAACGACCCAAGCTTTCTAGGTAGGCATGGTCAGTCATACTTGTATTTGGTAAATAATATATATTTGTTTGTGATTTGGGGTTGATAGATATTGCATGGAGTATGATTCATTGGTTCATGGATAGTTCGGTTAGACTTTGGTACTGCAGTCTAAACATAGATTGGACAAACTCCAGGCAAGTACACCTTGCCAAACTTTGTATATTTATTTACATACATGCTCTTATTATTCATTCTTGTTCACGACTCCTTCACTTTTTCATATTTGATATCTTACCATGATTTATTTCTCTGTCTCTGATTTATTATCACTTATTGTTACCCTTAGATAGATCTTTAGACAGGACTTCGATAGCGCTACTACTTGAGCGTCTTGACTTGACTTGACTTGATCTCATATTAATGTTACCTTTACTTGACCCTCTATCGATACTATGATCGACTACTTGACCACTCTCGACTTGGGAGACCCACGACAGGGCTACGATAGAGACTCACTATAGTAAGGGAGTACCACGGCAGGGCTACTAGCTATAGGACCGGGAGTACCACGGTAGGGCTACGGTTATTCGATTTATTTGTAGTCATTCTCGGTATTACTTTTTATATGACATGTCATGTTCTATAGAGTTCTTCCCTGTGATCTTTATCATATTTCTGGTAGTTGTTTTCTATTTTCATTGTATGTTTAAACTGTCAAAGTAGGCTTGTATATTATGTGTCTTGCTAGTCCCCTGAGGATCTGGTGATCTCTCCAGGTTATTGCTGGTTTTCTTCCAGGTATTTGTTGAGACTGCTAAAATAGAAGGATATATTTGTGGACGATGATATCTCCCGTATTCAGGTATCGATAGTGACATTTTAACATTCTTTCATCTTTTACATTTCATGATGACATCTTCAGCTATATAGCCTAATTTTACAAGCTTACTTTCTGTTATGAGCTTGTTCAGTTGATTTTACTAAGATTTGGCCAACCTTACTACAAATTATCTATTCTTGTATTTATATTCAAGTGGCATCAGTGTATTATTATTTGATCATCATTAATGCAGTGGTCCCTACTTGAGATTATTATCTGTGTATTGAGATATAGTTGACTTGCCATTCTAGACCCTATCTTAGACAGCTTATGCGTATTCGAGTTGGGCTGGAGTCCACTTGATATGTACCTGGCATGTATACGTATCCTAGTCCTACGTATTTGGGACTGAGGCGTTACATGCCGAGAGCAATAGAACAAAACTGCAGTCAGCTCTAGTCTGATTTAATTACAATTATGTAAGGAACTAAATGTCCAGAACATCTGACTAATATGTGTCGGTGGCTAAACGCCAAGTACAAAATAGAAAATATCAGAACAGTGAGGAAGAAACCCACTCATGGTCCTTAGCGCCCATACTCCTGGTGTGCACCATTATTCGGGTAGAAGGCTGGATACTCTGGCGCTGCTACGATATCTGGCCAAACAAAACCAGCAGGGTCAGGCCCCGAATAGCAAGTACCAGAAGGAAGAACGAAAGAGTGAGATAAAACCAAGCAGTAGATTAAGACCTGGTTCATAAGTTATAGGCTTATACCATATCATCGAGATAATACGTCACCCTTACCACCACACACGGACAAACTGTGCCAATATCATACCGAGATAAGATATATCCTATAACCATGGTCAGGTGAAGGGCTTCTGTTCGGAACTTCGGTCCATAGCCAATCATTACACAATAGCCCAACCCAACAACCAAACAAGGACACGGGTTGGACCACGCACTACGATAGTCTATGTTTCTCAGTTACTAACAGAAGAAATATATCACAAGCATGTGGGTTTACAAGCGGCCAATCAATCCTACGGCTTTCTATGATTTGCTGGATTATCCCAGTAATGCGTATATGTAGGAATCCTCAGATCGCGCCGTTCCAGCAGGGCTAGCCAATCCATTATATATAGATATACATGTAGCACATTGATTAGGCACTGGTCCCCCGTAAGGCTACCGTGCTGAACATATAACTCGTAGCACATAAGAGTCAGATATAGTCATCCACTATAGGCGAATGAAACTATATCCGTGGCGGTTAACCCGACACGTCCGGACAGGACCTGGGGTGGCTAGTATGGCACGATCTCGAGATTCTTCCCTCCCAATGCATTTAGCAGATTTAAATTCCTATTTAAACCCTAGGTTGATCTCGGATTCCACATATCGTGGTCACATGCTCTTCCTCTAAGATGTTGTACATTGCATGAGTACCCTAAGTAACAATCCACACCGGCTCATAGAGTAGTACGTAAGGATCCTTTCTTAGTGTAATTCAGCACGCAACACACCACGTTATTGCCACTTTCCAGTTATCATGTATGTATTGGAGACTTTGGATGTACTGACATATACTGTATAGGAACACTTAATACGTGAGATAATATTTTGATGCCCATATAGATTGTACCTCAGTACACACTTAGGATTAACTAGTACACGTATAGGTAGTCAGGTCGGGAATGAAGGTCAAGTATAGAAAACATGCAAGAAGATCAAATATATCCATGGGTGATTGAAACTATCAAACGCATATAAACTCCAGTTAAAGTGAGACAAAAGAATCTCAAAGCCAAGAAGAATATCTACAACTTTCATATTTTGAGTTTTACAAGATTCTAGCTACAAAATAGCTCAAACAGGCAAGAAGAGTACAAATCTGCGCATGGGCAATTTTGAGCAAATTTGGCGCGTCAAAAATCTGGCGAGTCAAAATTCCGCACGATCTTGCCGGTCAAAATTCTGCACAAACTGGCACGACAAAATCCTGCGCAATCCGGCGTGTCGAATTCTAGACAATTCGGCACGTCGAATTCTTGCAATCCGACGTGTCGAATTTCTGGACAATCCGGCACGTCGAATTCCTGTGCGATCCGGCGCGTCGAATTTCTGCACGATCCGGCACATCAAAATTCTGCGCGATCAAGAGCGTCTCCAGTACATGGACATAGGGAAGCTACGCGCATAACACACTTGGAGTCGAAGGATGCGCTGCCAGGACTTCACGACGCATGGCCTCCTAGGCGCATGGGGGTCGTCGTCCCCAAGCAGCAAGTTCAGCCATAAAAGTTCAAAAAACTTGTCATGGCCCTAACTTCCTCATCCGAACTTGAAATTTGGCAAAATAAAAGCCAAAACTGCAAGAAATTAAATTCTCTACAATATAGAACTATTAGTTTTCAAAAACAATTAAGTTTGATAGATCGAAACCACAAAAAACCCATAAACCCTTTTTTGGAACTTAATGCTGCACAAAAATAGACATTAAACCAAAAAATACCAAGTATTAAACTTGTAGAGAATAGAGAGATGAACAATCTAGACTAATAATATCAAAGAAATAACAAGAAATGAAAAATGTAAGTGGTCTCTCCATTTAAAGCAAGATGTACTTGACTAGGAGGGTTGGTTGAGGGAAATGAATGAAAGAGTGAATGAGGAGAGAGAGTGTGGAAGAGATTACTTATAGTGGATGAGGGTTGGCTCCACTAAACCTTAATCCCTAACATGACCTAACCATATGACTAAAGACATGTTTAAATGATGTATGATACAACTAATTAAATTAATTAAACAAAATACTAACCACAATACAGTCCAGAAATCTTATCATCGAAGTAGTGAACCACGCCTACAACTAGACAAGAAGTGGCATACTAATCCGCCACAAGATACTGTTCCATGCCATGGCCAATTATAAATATATGATACATGCAATCAAGATACAGGTGTCACATACCATATACAGGAAAAAGTAAAACTTTTACGTATTTTGAGAACGAGGAGTGACAACTCTACCCTCCTTAGAGAAATTATCCTCGAAATTTGGATAAGGCTAGTCGAGCGCGCTCTCCGATCACAAAATACACTCAGGACATATAGCAAGCACATTTATCAAGCAACGCATGGCACATGAATATATTACGAAAGAAACAACAATTAAGTAAAAAAAAGTGCAAGAAATAATCATACCCTAGAAGGAAAGTGATTGGAGGCCTACGAATAAAATATGTCTCCCGAGTCAATTGGGTAGGAATTCGTTATCGATGTCCTACGCTGACTCCCAAAGTAGACAAGGGTCAAGCTTGATATAAGTCGGTACCAATGACTTAATCAAGAATGAGACTCTGTCCAGGACATACTCTCGTAATCAAGACACATGATGAATATCACGTATTACGTGATACGAGAGCAGATGAGTGAGATGAAAAGGTCGCCTTCAATCGTCGAATATAAAACTCAAGGAAATATAATGAGTAATAATCAAAACTTACCCATAATCTGACTGCCTTCAGCCAACCTCTGCTCAAAATACTCCAAATTCTACCTGCCTCTGATCCTGCAGAACCCCCTGCTACTGCCTTCCCTGGCCTTGCTGCTACGGTTTCTGTTGTCCTATCTGATGTTGTACTTGTCGGTACATCTGAGCCTGTGTCGGTAATGGACGCTAGGCTAATGGCCTTACTGCTAGTGCTAGCCCATGATATGGTTCTACCTCTGGAGCTGGCAATGCCAAAAACTGTTGAGCTGGCCATCCCAGCATGTGTATCTGTGGGCAAGTAGCAATACGGTGGTATGAACTCCTATACTTCAAGCATTTCCTATTTGCTGACTGACTCACCTCCCGAGTGTGTCCTCCCTTGCCACAATAAGTACAACCTACTGGCACCCCCTAGCGCTGCTGGTGCCTCGGCTGCTGCTACTGCTGGCCTACTGGTGTTATCATAACTGTTGTGACTGATGTTGCATCATGAATACGGACATCAGGTGCTGGAGCTGACATCATCGGTACTCCTCCTCCTCCTCTACTCTGTGTATGAGACATCTTCTGCCCTCCAGTCCTTGTTGACAACCTTTGTATAGTAATCTCGTGCCTCCGAGTTGCCGTCAATACTGTATCAAATGTCTGATAGTCATGCCCCTCTACCAGCTGTAAAATCTCTAAGTAAAGTCCCTGCTGGAACCTCATAGCCTTCTCTGGCTCCGTAGCCATAATTGCTGGTGCAAACCGACTCAGTCTGCAGAACTCCGCTGTATATCCTTCTACCATCTTACCAGCCTGCTTAAGACTGATGAATCTCTACTAAATCTCATAACGAGCTACCAAGCTAAAGTACTTAGCCTTGAACCTTGTACTGAAGCTATCCCAAGGAATAGGATGCCTCATTCCAATATCTTCTGATGCCCACCAGTCGCAGACAAGATCATGAAGTATCAATCTGACCTGATCAACCTTCTCTTCATCTCGAACTCTTGCTGCTACCAAAATAATCTTATTATCTTGAATCCAAGCATCCGTCATGATGCATCCTCCGTGCCATCAAAATACCTCGTGTTGAGTCGATAAAACTGAACTGACGTACCTGAATCTCTCTTCTCGCTTCTCTGTATGGCTACCTGCAATCCCTGGTTTAATAGAACATTTTGTTCTTAGTTCTGCACCTGCTGATGCTGTTGGATTGCCATCTGCTGTTGCTGGGTTTCCAATAACCCCCTAATAATCTGCAATAGCACCGGTGTGTCAAGTGTTACTAGTACTGTCGACATCACTGGAGGTATGGAAACCTCTGGCCTCTGCTGCTCAACTGGCTCATGCTCGATAACATTCTCGATATGAATCTGTCCAGGTAGTGGTGCTGCCCCTCGTTGATCTCCTACTGGTCCCTGTTCTACTGGATTCTCTCCCATGCCGGCTCCTCCAATAGCCGAGAACGAGGTGCCCCTAAAAGAAAAGATACAAGGTATCAAAAGATAGGACAAGAAGGAATCGAGGATGATAATCAAGTTAGCAATGAAGGTGGAAGAAAGAGAAGACGGATCAGGAGATCAATGGAAACATGTCTTGATTAAGACTCATATAATCACAACACACCACAAGTCTAAAAAATAGACCTATATGGGCCACCAATAAAACGTTATCACGCTCAAGTAACGAAATATAGAGACGGACTAGGCCAGCTACCCCGTATAAGGTGTGAATATATCATACGACAATTGTGGATGTCAAAAGACTAGGTGTGCATGCTATAATCAAGTCTCCTATGGTCTTGTAGGTCATCTATGTCTCAATCAATCAAAGTAAGAAGCAGTAAACAATGATCATATAAGACAAAGTAGTAAGGCGTCTCTGACGCTTCATCAAAATGGTTCATGAGTCTATCTACACAAAATGTTGAGCTAGTGTCGAGAGTCAATAGAATATAACTGTAGTCAGCTGCAGTCTAATTTAATTACAATTATGTAAGGAACTAAATGTCCAGAACATCCGTCTAACAGGTGTCGGTGGCTAAACGCCAAGTACAAAATAGAAAATATTAGAGCGGTGAGGAAGAAACCCACTCATGGTCCCTGGCGTCCATACTCCTAGTGTACAACACTGTTCGGGTAGAAGGCTGGTTCCTCTGGCGCTGCTACAATATCTGACCAAATAAAACCAGCGGGGTCATGCCCCGAATAGCAAGTACCACAAGGGAGCACAAAAAAGTGAAATAAAATCCAAGCAGTATATTAAGAACTGGTTCATGAGTTATAGGCTTATACAATATCATCAGAAAATACGGCACCATTACCACCAAAACGGACAAACGGTGCCAATATCATGCTGAGATAAGATATATCCTATAACCTTGGTCATGTGAAGGGCTTCTAGTCACAACTTTGGTCTATAGCCTATCGCAGCACAATAGCCCAACCCAACAATGAAATAAGGATGGGTTGGACCACGTACCACGATAGTCCATGTTCCTTAGTTACTAACAGAAGAAACATATCACAAGCAAGTTGGTTTACAAGCGGCAAATCAATCCTACGGCTTTCTATGATTTGCTGGATTATCCCAATAATGCGCATATATAGGAATCCTCAGATCGTGTCGTTCCAGCAGGGCTAGGCAATCCATTATATATAGATATACACGTAGCACATTGATTAGGCATCGTCTCCCGTAAGGCTACCGTGCTGAATATATAATTCGTAGCACAAAGGAGTCGGATATAGTCATCCACTATAGGAGGATGAAACCATATCCGTGGCGGCCAACCCGATACGTCAGGACAGGACCTGGGGTGGATAGTAGAGCAAGATCACAAGATTCTTTCCTCTCAATACATCTATTAAACCCTGTGTTGATCTCAAAATCCACATGTCGTGGTCACATGCTCTTCCTCTAAGATGTCGTACATTGTAAGAGTACCCTAAGTAAGAATCCATACCGGCTCATAGAGTCATACGTAAGGATCCTTCCTTAGTGTAATATAATACGCAACGTACCACGTCATTACCACTGACCAGTTATCATATATGTGCTGGAGACTTTAGATGTACTGACATATATTGCGTAGGAATACTTAGCACGTAAGATAGCACTTCGATGCTCACATAGATTGTGTTAGGGTTATATACTAAAAGCATCACTTTTGTAATAACCTTATTTCCTTAAATTTTGAATGAGAATCATATGGGCAAATGTTTGCATATTGTATTTGTTGCAAGTGTTAATGCAAATGTCTGATATTCTATATTGTAGATAATATGGTGTGTGGTGTCACACTGAAGATCATATTATTATTTTCCTATGGAGTATATAAATAGTTTACAACCTAGATGGACTTGGAAAATCTATTGGAAAGGTGTTAGTGTAATCTGGTATTAGTCTATCTTGACTATAGGTTTACACTAGTACACTTTATGTGTATTGAACAGGACCACTTGAGGTTGTTCTCTTTGTACTGACTACATAAGAGAACAAACACCTCTGTTATTATAGATGCTTGTGCTCTTAATTCGGATATAATAACGGACATGTATATGCAGTGTGCATTACTTTGACTCATAAAAGTGTGAGATTCATTATGGATCAACAACCTCTATGAATTGGGTAATAACATTGTATGTATGATGGGATGTTGATTATAAATAGAATCTATGTCCCGATACATCGGGTTGATGATGTCCTCTTAAGGAGCTCATAAAGATTGTCATATAAACCGTGCAGGTGGATTATATCCAACATGACAAATAAAGTTGAGCGGTACTACTTAAGGATAAAAGATGTCGAATCAATATAGTTGTCAGTAACTTAATTTGATCGACGGACATACGATATCTTAACATGGGGAACCAAACGAGCAAATAATAAAAGGAGCCCACAAACATAATTTAAGATTAGGGAGGTAGTACAACAATAACTCATTAGTGGACCGAGCTATTGTTAATGGGCCTGGATTGTGTGTTCGGGCTGAACACGGGATATCCAGATCCACTAGGAGGACTAACACTAATTTTTTCTCATGGTCCCTGTCGTAGCCTATATATATCCTCTATTCTCTGGCCGCCAGATTACTGATCAGAAATCTAAAATTTTCTCTAAATTCGTGATTCACGTAAGGAACAAAATAGAGGGCTGCCAAGGAGAAGAAAAGGTTGGAAGATCGTCGCCTACACGACGTCCAACCCGAGAATAGAATACGTGCAGAAGATCTTGGGGTCGTCCGCTTGAGATTACCAGGAATTACTTATCTCCTTTCCGCCGCAGGTATAATTCGTGAACCCTAGTTTCCGTCTATGAAGGGTTAGAACACGTATTAGATCTGTTTAACTTTCTATCGATCAATAAGCTCACCAAAGGAAGGGTACTGGGAATCCCCAGTCCCATCAGATTGTACCTCAATACACACTTAGGATTAACCAGCACACGCATCGGTGGTCAGGTCAGGAATGAAGATTAAGTACAGAAAACATACAAGAAGGTCAAGTATATCCATGGGTGATTGAAAATATCAATCACAGATAAACTCCAGTTAAAGTGAGATAAAAAAATTCTCGAAGCCAAGACAAAGATCTACAACTTTTATATTTTGCGTTTTATAAGATTCTAGCCACAAAATAGCTCAAATAGGCAAATACATTGCAAACCTGTGCATGGGCAATTCTGGACAAATTCGGCGCATCAAAATTCTGTACGATCTGGCGCGTCAAAATTTTGCATAATCCGGCAGGTCAAAATCCTGCGTGATCCAGCACGTCGAATTGTGGATAATCCAGCGATCGAATTCCTGCAATCCAGTGCGTCGAATTTTTGGACAATCCGGCGCGTCGAATTCCTGTGCGATCCGATGCGTCAAATTTCTGCACGATCCGGCGAGTCAAAATTATGCGCGATCCGGCGTGTCTCCAGTACATGCGTATAGGAAACCTACGTGTATGACACACGTGGAGTCAAATGATGTATTATTAGGACTTCAAGGTGTTTGGCCTCCCGGGCGTATGGGGGTCGTCATCCCCAAACAGCAAGTTCAGTCATAGAAGTTCCAAAAACTTGTCATGATCATAAGTTCCTCATCCAAACTCGCAATCAGGCAAAATAAAACCAAAACTGCATGAAATCAAATTCTCTATAATATGAAATCATTAGTTTTCAAAAAAAAAAATCAAGTTTGATAGATCAAAACTACAAAAAAAAACAATAAACCCTTTTTTAAACTTAGATCTACACAAAAATAGCCATTAAACCCGAAAATACCAAGTATTAAACTTGTAGAGAATAGAGAGATGAATAATTTATACGAATAATATCAAAGAAATAACAAAAAATAAAAAATGCAAGCGGTCTCTCCATTTAGTGCAAGATGTACTTGTCTAGGTGGGTTTGTTGAGGGAAATGAATGAAAGAGTGAATGAGAAAAGAGAGTATGGAAGAGATTATTTATAATGGATGAGGGTTGGCTCCACCAAACCCTAATCCCTAATATGACCTAACCATATGACTGATGACATGTTTAAATGGTGCATGATACAATTAATTAAATTAATTAAATAAATTTCTAACCGCTACACGGTCCAGAAATCTTATCATCGAAGCAGTGAGCCATACCTACAACCAGACAAAGACAAGGGGTGGTACACTAATCTGTGATAAGATACTGTTCCATGCCATATCCAGTTATAAATACAAGATACATGCAATCAAGATACAGGTGCCAGATACCATATACAAGAAAAAATAAAAAATTTACGTATTTTGGGAATAGGAGAGACATCAATAGTCACAGATCTAGTAATAGTGATGATGAAGATGTACAGGTTAAATCCAGGTCATCCAAAAGAGAGAGCCCTGTGGAAGATCTAACAGTGAGATTCAAATCTTAGAAACTTTTGCCAGATCATCTAGAGATGCTTATCATAGGTAATGTCGCAAAGGGTGTAAGTACATGTTCTTCTAATAAAGATACTAATATAGTAGCTAATACATCTTTTATATCGCAAGTATAACCTAAGACAATAGAAGATACTTTTAATGATGAATTTTGGAATAATGTCATGTAAGAGGAACTTAATCAATTTGAGAGAAACTAAATTTGGGAACTTGTTCCTGAACCTATTGGTCAATCGATAAATAATACCAAATGGGTGTTCCAAAATAAATTAAGTGAGGATGGGCAAGTTCTACGTAACAAAGCACATCTAGTGGCACAAGGTTATAATCAAGAAGAATGTATTGATTATGACGAAACATATGCTCATGTTGCTAGACTAGAAGCTATCAGTATGTTTTGTGCATTTGCATGTTTTCACAATTTTAAATTATTCAAATGGACGTGAAAAGTGCATTTTTAAATGGATTTTTGAAAGAAGAAGTTTTTGTGAAACAACCCCCTGGTTTTGAAGATTTTTAAAAATTCGATCACGTCTTCAAACTTAGAAAATCACTCTATAGACTCAAACAAGCACCTCGTGCTTAGTATGAACGCCTAAGTGCCTTTCTACTTAAAAATAGTTTTTCAAAAGAAAGAGTTGATACCACTTTATTTATCAAATCTTCAGATGATGATATTCTTCTTGTGCAAATTTACGTAGATGACATAATATTCGGTTCTACTAATGAAAAACTTTGTCAAGAATTTGCTAAGTATATACAGAGGGAGTTTGAAATGAGTATGATGGGAGAACTGAACTACTTCCTAGGACTTCAGATCAAACAATACTCACAGGGAACATTCATCAACCAAGCTAAGTATACGAAGGATTTACTGAAGAAGGACGACTTCGACAACGTAAAGCCTATCGGAACTCCACTGGCTACATCAACCCGACTTGACATTGATGAAAGTGGCAAACCAGTCAACTAGCATAAGTATCAAAATATGATTAGTATTTTATTATATTTAACTGCTAGTCACCCTGAAATCATGTTTAGCATTTGCATCTATACAAGATATCAAGCTGATCCTAAGGAATCACACTTATGTGCCGTTAAGCGTATCTTCTGATATCTTAAAGGAACTTTTATAGTCGGCTTGTGGTATCCTAAAACCATATCTTTTGACCTAATTAGTTATTCAGATGCTGATTTTGCAAGATACAAAGTAGATTGTAAAGGTACCAGCGGTACGTGTCATTTTCTAGAAAAAGCTTTAGTCTTCTGATTTAGCAAGAAGTAAAATTTTGTAGCGCTATCAACGAATGAGGCAGAGTATATCGCCTCATGACGCTGCTGTTCTCAAATTTTATGGATGAAGCAAACCCTAGAAGATTATAATCTGCACTACACAAAGATTCACATATTCTATGATAACACTAGCATGATTAACTTGACTAAGGATCCTGTTTGTCACTCACACACAAAGCACATAGAGATTTGTCATCGCTTTCTACACGATCACCAACAACAAGGAGATATTTGCTTAGAGTTTATTGACACAAATCATCAACTAGCAGATATTTTCATAAAACTACTAGCTGAAGACCATTTTAACTATCTCCGTCGTGAGCTAGGCATACTTGATTTTTCGGATTCATGATGTATTATGTTTAATAAAAACTCATATAACTTAAAACATTGACATTTATTAATTAAAATTATTTTAGGTACAAGCCGAAAGGGTCCTTCTATCATACTGACATAAATAGCCTGAAGCGATACGATGTACTAGTCTTCTGACTACCGCTAGCTGGGATCCGGCCCCTACAGCTAACCCAAAGTAATGAACATTATTAAATATAGAAGTTTAAAAGTTACCAAGATTATTTATCAATCATTATGCATAAATCAACTGGGAATACAAGTGGCCGAACTCTGGAAGAACACGGACCGAATTAGGGCCGAGTTCGATCGGCAATGGTTCAATTTTTCAGAACAGCTGCTGCCGGCCCTAATCCTATTTATACCCCATCTTCTCCATCTTTCTTCTTCACCTACCATCCGAAAACCCTCCAAAAAACCTAGTTTTTAAATTTTGAAGCTCTCATCCTCCCTAGTTCATGGATCTAAGAAGCTCAGCGGGACTCTCTCCATTTATTTCTCTACTCTTTTGAGGTATCTCTCCTCTTTTTCTCTTTTCATAAATGGCTCCTAAGCAAATCCATAAGAGGAAGAAAAATCTCTTCCACAGCGGGTTCATCTTCAACTTTGGAGTATGAATCGGTGAACGCATTTAGTCCCGTTCGTCCCTCCGACGAAGAGGACTTTGCCGCTTCACTCTTTCCAACTGTGGAAGTCTCAAACTCTTGGTTTGACTCTTTTTCTCTTCAGAAAATATGTCTCGGAAGAGCTGTCAACTTTACTATTTTCTCTGAGTATGCAAACACTTTCGATTAACTTAGTCTTTGGGATTTCTTTACAACTGCTGATAATATCTATGATAATGTTGTTAGAATGTTCTATTACAATATGCAAGTGAAACCTGACGGTAGTATCTATCTTGTGTCGCTGGACATGAAATTCAACTAACGTTAGTGAGTATTTTCACATACCTGATGTCGGTGACGCGTTAGTTGATATTCATAGAGTCCAGATTTCCGAAGACATGACCCTCGACTCTCAAAGTC
This sequence comes from Iris pallida, assembly GCA_029216955.1. Classification (NCBI taxonomy): domain Eukaryota; kingdom Viridiplantae; phylum Streptophyta; class Magnoliopsida; order Asparagales; family Iridaceae; genus Iris; species Iris pallida. The sequence goes on along the minus strand of JANAVB010005999.1, from coordinate 8,239,893 downwards.
TCAATGTGTCATCCTAACCCTATCCCTCGCAGTGGTAGGATATTTGTAAAACACCTCAACCAAAACTTTTATGAGTTACATCACTTTATTTTCTCTGCTCTGCTTCCCAAGACTGGATCTTTTGACGAGATCACATTTTCTATGATATCCATGATGTATCATCTTCATTTCGGTGTTTAATTTTCTGTCCCCAAGACCTTTATGGCTTAGATGATCGATTGTAGACGGGTGGGGTGTAACATTTTATATCCCATGCATCTGGCAGCTATTCTCAGGAGATTTTAGATCAACCTTTCTATCTGTCCTATTTCTTTGTCATCTTCTGAGCTGACTAGATCTAGGAAGTATCCACTGCCTCCTCCTCCTCCGGTGCAGCTCCTGTTCAGGCTCAGGCAAATCAAGAAATTCCTCCTCATGCCCCTGATGCTCATGCTCCTGACTTTGACCCGCAGTTCTATCAGCGTTTTGATAATTTTGTCACCCTCTCCGGGCAACATCATCAGAGTTATGTTGATGCAGAGTTTCATCATACCTCACAAGCTCAGGTATTGAGGAACAGTATTGTTGATCTACACTGGAGTCTGTTGCATCACCCTACTGCCCCTGTTCCGATAATCCATCATCTGACATTCGATGGACCCAGCTTCGACGATCCGACTACTTTCGGACACTTTGATCCGACCACCGCCTATTTCGACCCTCAGCCACCTTTTCCAGCTGATGATAAAGATGCTCATAGGTGAGACGAGCTTTCATTTTAGTGTTTTGAGTTTTTATTTGCTAGTGATGATGATCTATGTAGCTATATTTTGTATCAGTCCAAACTTTCATAGTTGGACATTTTTTAGTAGTTTCATTTTTAGCAGTCATAAACTCTTCTAGTTATGACTTTTATGGACTTATGATGTACTTTCATCAGTTCTAGTTGATCAGTTTATTAGTTGAGTTTATCAATTTTATCTACTGCTACTGCTAGTTCTACTATCTTGTGACTTCTGTTTTGTGGATATTACTCTTTTTCTTTTCTTGTCTGTGTCTACATTGTTGGCCTCACGCATTGCGGAGGAGCCACTCATTTTGTACAAGACAAAGGGGGAGAAGAGCAATACTAAAACAAAATTTCAAACGATCAATCAAAGAACAAGTCGGGTATATATTTCAAAGTTATATTTTAGCTATATTTTGGTATAGACTCAAGTTTGTCAATTATCAAAATGGAATAGATCGTTGGCCTATTGCCTAATGGTCACACCTGATTTTGATAATCAACGACGACTTAAGTCGATACGCAAAATATACGAACTGCTACTAACATTTCAGGTCAGTAAAATCAATATCAAAGGATGTACTGTATTTACAATTAGCATTCAAGTCATCATCCAAAAGCTAATTGTTACGGAATCCAGATCGAGTTATTTTTTCATTTCCTCTATATTTTTATTTTATTGAGTCTAGGATATGAAATATAAAATTGATTGAATATTATTGGCTTAGGTTAACTCCAGTCCACCTTTCCAAAAAGCCTACCTAAATCTTAAAACTCCACACATCCAAACAGCCCATAAATACATATACAAATTTGGCTACTTAAATTGAGTTTTGAAGCGACAGAACTCTGGCAGAACTCTGACCGAGTTCGGTCCGAGTTCTGACCGAGTTCGTTCAACTCAAATTTGAATTTCAGTTGCCTCCAAATCTGCATCCAACATTCGTGTGCGGGATCTACGCATCCAAACTCTGCCTAAACTCTACCCGAGTTCGGTCAGAAAAAACACCTATAAATAGAGAAAAAAAATTTCATTTCTAATCACTCATTCACTCTTCTTTCTATTCATTCTTCAAGTATTTTTCAGTGACCTAAAGCTTTCACATTCTACCTATACATCTCTTAGCCAAAGCCAGTAACATCGTGTTCGATTCAGAGTCTTTGGTATGAAGAGTTATAAAGAGGTTACAAGTTCAAAAAACATCTCAATTTTTTGGAGTCGGTCGTGCGCAGGTCACCAAGCACGGTGTTCTGAAGTTGGTCGTGCACTAGTCGCCAAGCACGGTGTTTTAAAAGTTGCAAGCACTCAGTTAAAGCTTGTGCCATAGTGGATTAATAGCGAGCAAGAGTACTCGCGACTGGACTAGTCCTTTCAGAGGGATACCAGTATATATCGCGGTGTTCACTGAGTTTGATTTTCTATCTCTTGCTTACAACATTTATTTACTATCTCTTTTATTTGCCATAGTTTATAACTGCTTAATATTTTAATGGGTGATTATTTCTGCTGTACACGTACATACTCTATACACCCCCTAGAGGTGCTTAACTGTCCCACATGTGTGTGTGTATGTGTGTGTGTGTGTGTGTACATATAGGTATATGCATGTGGGAGTGACCATATATGTGAGATAGGGTATCTATCATGTGTATGCACCAGTGCATGTGGTGGGTGTGTGTGTCAATTGTTACACATAGGCTTGTGTATGTGATTAACATATGTACGTGTATTATATACAATGTATATATGAGTGTGTATGTGTGCCATATATATGTATATACGTGTGTCTTGTGTGTGTGTGTGTGTGTGTGTGTGTGTGTGTGTGTGTGTGTGTGTCTCTAAGAAAAGCTGGCAGGAAAAGATCAAGAATCAATTGTCATGGAACTCATAGAGAAATGCAGTTAACTTAGCCATCTTCCGGGTTAACTAATATTAGCAATTATTGGTTCTCTTAAAGAAAGGTATTACTTTTTTTCTTTGTCTTACTAAGCTTTCATTAAAGTTACGGACTCTTCTAAATTAAAATCGGAAATAATTTATTAAATGAGCACCTTACCCTCGAAAGGAAAGACTTATTCACAGAAAGAGAGAGAGATTCTATCACCGAAAATATGTGTGTGTGTATGTGTGTGTGTGTGTGTGTGTGCGTGCGCGCGCATTGGGATTCCTAGGTGAAACTGTATGATAGAATAAAAGGAGGGACAGTACGAAGGGGGGTGTGTGTAGGAAATAAACACATGTAAGGGAAAATAGTATATTGGGAGAGGCATTGGCATTGCACAAACAATAGTACATGTCAAGATTAGGGGGAAAATAGGTTTGTAGGCTTGTGCAGTAAGCGCAGAGGATTAGGGAAAATAGGGGGTCGGGGTACTGCCAGGGCACAGGTAATGAGGGAAAATAGAGATGACAGGTTAGTGCAGGGTATGCAGAAAAAGATGGCAGGATAGGGGGTCACCAAAAAATAGGGCATGTGTAGCAGGAGTAAACCTATGCACTAGGTACATAAGAATTAGGGGCTTCAAAGGATATTGCATTTGTGCACATTGTGCACAGATTTGAATAGGTAGTAGGTGTAGGGATGCAGGTAAGGAAAACAAGGATTTTTAATGGGAATTAACAGTGTTGCAACAGCGGGAAAGGCAAGGACAGGAGGTAGGAGCAAGAATTATTATATTTTGCACTGCGTGTCCAAGTGCAAGTGCACCTGGCTCGAAGGCAGCAGCAATAGCAAGCAGGTGCCCAATATAGCTATTGTCTACTGTCGTACAGCGGCAAGCAGTAGCAGCACAGCTGCTGGGGTACAGCAGTTGCACAAGGCAGCATTGCCTGTGTGATATGCACCCAGGTGGGAACTTGCCATAGTCAGTATTAGCGAGTGTGGGTATGTGACATACATACACCTATGATAGGGCATACGTATTAGTATACACATGTGAGGGGGGTGTGTGTGTGTTAGTGTTTGTGTCACGACCCGCTCCCGCTATAATGGTACGTATACGTGACAACGCCCAGCCCTTACCGGAAAAACGGCGTGGAACGCTATAGGTTTTCTACTCTAACAACAGTTTATATATATATATCAAAACCTGTCGAGAATATGGTCAACTCCGAACGGAGGACAAGCAATGAATATATATGAGTGCTCAATCACAACTCTAAGATGATAAAGTAAAGACAACAAGACGATAAAATATAACCTGTCAAGTCCAAACACAAATAATATACAAGTCCAAGTCTCTAATACAATCTAAAATGTAATACGGTCTCAAAAGTAACTGGAGACAAGGTCCAGTATAAAAGACCTACTCTAACTAAGCAATAGGTAAAGTCTCGCCAGGCGGAGCTAAGCCCTGTGGGACCAAGTCTAAGCCCACTACGTCATCCGGACCGTAGTAGGTACTGCAATCTCCCTCATCTGCATCTGTAATATTTTGTCAACATATCCAGTCAGGATAAAATGAGTACATATATCTCATAACAGATCTCAAGATAGAATAAAAGCTATAAGACTC
>JANAVB010005999.1:8155611-8233111 GCA_029216955.1 Iris pallida | reverse complement strand
TCTCACTCATATACCACCACCACCATTCTCTCATACACTCACACAAATACATACATATATATATATATATATACATATATACCACTCTTAATTAAGAAACCCCAATTAAACTCCTAACCTAGATTTCTAGGAAATCCTACAAATTCTAGGGGCAAAATGTAGAGAATCATATTCTCTACATTTATTGTGAAAGAATTAATGCTAAAGAGAATTAAATGAGAATTTATGAACATACCTAGGTTAGGTTTCCTTGGAGAAAGAAAAGCTTGGAAGAAGAAATGAAATTTGAAAGAGAGAGAGTTACTTGGTTGTGAAGGAAAGAGGAGGGGGAGGTGGTCCTCTATGGCCGGCCATGGGGGGGCTATTGGGTTTGGGTGGAGATCCAATAAGCCCCCCAAACCCAATAGACTTAGGTTTCGGGTTTGGTTCGGTTCGTTTCGGTCTAATTTTAATTAACTAATTAAGCTCTAAAATGACTAATTAAGCCATGGAAGTAGGGTTTATGGTTTCTAGCCTAATTAGGATGGTATGTGGGCCAAGCCCAGCTAGTAAGTGGGTCCCACTAGTGTCTAGGCTCCCCGGGTCTCCAACTTATGTCCAAATTGGATAAAATTCAAACCAACTCAAACAAATCCCTAAAAATCATATAAAATCAAATAAAATTCCAAAATTATAAAACTTGAAAAATGACAAAAATACCCCTAATTTGAAAACTGGGGGTGAAAGTTTGTATGGTTGTGAGAGCATGTAGGTAAGGGGTTAGGTGATTGTTGTTGGAAATTTATCTAGGGAAGATTGGTTAGGTAATGTTAGGATAGGTATTGGGATTACCTATATAAATAATAGGGTTTAGCTTAATCTACGAAGTGGATATAGGTAATGTAATACAATAGGTTATAGGAATTACCTATAGGAAGGTAATGTATAGGGATATTCCTATACATGTAAGGGTTGGTAATGGGCCTTATGATAGGGTATAGGGTACTGGATATTAGGTTGAGTTGACCCTTGTGTTGGGATATAAGGGTATATGATAGGATATTGGGTTAAATGTGAGATTTTGATATATAAACCAATATGGACATTGGTATAGGTAAGATACCTAGATACATAGGGTGTGGACCCAACATCATAGAAGTAGACTAAAACAACCTAGAAATAGGTAGTTTGACAAGTTTGACCTAGAGTTGACCTAGGTGTGACCTAGTTTGATCTAGAAATGACTTAAAGACCTAGTATTCAGCTAGTATAGTATGTTTATGATTTTAAAACACAAATTGACATTGATATTCTATATTTGGGTCTTCGAGGCACCATATCGGATACTGTTGATATTCTATGTCGGATCTCAGGTGAGTACATTCTTTGATAGTTTATACTATTTGATACTTGTTATGATTCATGTATATAGTGATGTACTACTTGATTCCAGACATGATTATCATACGATTTAGCTATTATAGTAACTATTTTGATATACATCATGTTTTCATATCTCATTGTACATTTCGATCTTCATGCTCATGTGTTGATACCATATTGTGATATTGTGGATAGCCAATCCTATTGGATTGAGTCTTACTCATATAGTATTATTCAAGGTGTGACCCGGGCCGGTCCGGGCCGGACCGCCACAAAAAAATTTGGCCCAACCGGGCTTGGTCTGGGTCAGCCCGGACCGGTGGAAGCAGCGGACCGGGCCGGGCCCAGCCCGGTTCGAAGGATCTGAGACCACTCCGGCCAAGTGACCCGGCTTGGGTAGGGCTGGGCCGGGCCGGTCCGGTTCGCGGGCGGGCTATGTTGCGGGCTCGGGCGGGCAGGGTTCGGGCGGGTCCAACGAGCCTGTCTGGTCAAATTTTTGTATTTTTTTTTCATTTTTTAATGATTTTTAGTTTTTTTTTTAAATTTTATGCTCTTTTAAATTTTAATTTTACTTTGTTACTTTATTCTTTTTAAGTTTTCTTTTAATTTATCTTATTTTATATTTTATTTTATTTTATTTTTTTTTCCTTCTCTTTTATCCGGGCTTGGGACCAGCATTGCAAGCTTTGCTTGTCATAGGCAGAGTTAAAAAATTTGTTTTAAGTTTAGGGTTTTTGTTATTTTTTGATTAATTATTTTTATATTTTAAGTTTTTTTGTTACTAAGTTTTATTTGTTCGTTTTTTTTCCTAGTAATTGTGTTTTTCAAGTTTTTTTCTTTCTTTTCTTTTGTTTTGTTTTTTATTTTTTTTTTTTTCTGTTTCTTGTTTTTAAGTTTTGTTTTTAAGTTTTTTTCCAAGTTTTTTTTAAGTTCAGTTTTAAAGTTTTTTTGGTTTTTTTTTTGTCATACCTTTGAGTCATTCTTCTTCCTCCTCCTCCTCGGTTCCAGAAGCTTCACCCATTGTAAGTGATTTGAAGTCCAGCTCGTTGATGTCAGCAGCTTCATCTATCTTGTTTTGGATTCTTTTATCTGCTAAAATTTAATCTTTAACACAAACACAAGCTTCCAATATATCTGGCTTCAATCGGCTTCTATTTACGCTCAAAATCCTTGATCCTGAACTAAAACAAGACTCTGATGCTACCGTGGACACCGGGACCATTAGTAGATCACGTGTTATTGTAGAAAGTACAAGAAGTTTTTTGTCGTATTTTTTCCACCATTCTAAAATCACTACACCAGATTTGGGCTTTTACGACCTCGTATTTACGGCGTGCGTTGGATGCATGCCGTAAATGATATAATTTTACGGCACACGATAAATGCGAGCCGTAAATTCTCCTTTTTCGCATTTTAATATGACATGCATTTTTAGGGCCGTTAATTGTTATCATTTATGACCTGTATTTATGCGAGCCGTAAATATATAAGTTTCTCACATCATTTCGTGGCCTGCTATGCAGGCCGTAAATTAAATTGACTTTAACGGCCTGCCAAATTCGTGCCATAAATCACATCCCACCTAGTTATTAATTAATTAATTGCTCTAAAAAAGAGACTTTATTGTTTTGAGAACCTAAAACCGGGAAAGGGAAAAGTTTCCCTCCTTAATTTTCAACCACCAAACCCAAATACAAAAGGGTTTCTCAAAAGAAATAAAAGTAAAGGGCCGAAGACAAAACCCTATTCTGGAAGAAACTTGGCGGCTTCAAATTCTTGGCGGTGGGCGATCGCAAGAAGAAGATCGTCTTTCTCGACAAGTCCAGCTTCCTATTTCTCGACAAGAAACTCGGCGCTTCCTTCTCCGGTAAGGAGTCTTCATCGACTAGTCTAGCTTCCTATTTCTCGACGAGTCTTCATCGAAGAAGATCGTCTTTCTCGACAAGTCTTCGTCGGCGAAGATAGTCCTTCTCGACGAGTCTCTTTATCTACGATTCCTTCTCTGGGAAGATCGTCTTTGTCGACGAGTCTTCATCGGCGAGTTTCGGTTCGATCCGAAACCTTCATTGAATTTTTTGATTCAAACCTAATTAGTAGGTGTTCGATGCAATTCCTCACAGAAGCCACCGGCTTTGGTCCTCGATCTAGAAGCTAAGCTCTATTACTTCTCGATGGTTTTGGGAGAAGCTCAAGTTATTGGAGTCTTCACTTTGTAATTTATGTGTATTGGCTGCACTTTTTTCGGAGTTTATAGTTCACATAGATCCAATTTTATGTTCTTTCTTCTCCATTGTCGTGAATATGCACGTTTCTGCTACATTGATCTTTGCCGTTATGCTTGAAATGTTTTTGGGACTGTGATTATGCTCAATTTTTAGCTTAGAAATTGGAATAATGAATTTGCTAATGATGGCATTGTTGTGAAATTTGGACATCTGATGAGAAATAGATCTATGGCATTTTTCTAGTAACGATGATTGGGTTTTGCATAATCATATTCTAACTATATTTTGTCCTTACATGTTTAGACGAATTTCGCAAATTTAGATGAGAAATATTTTGTATTTTGCATTGATGAGAACCTAGATGTTGTCAATGAAGAAAAGTTGGTGTTAAATCGGTTAATCCTCTAAGCCTATAAGGTTTATATAATACTCTCAACATTAATTTGACCACCTTCCCATGTGGCAATGATGAGAACCTACACCTGTGAACATAAATTGCATGCAATATCTAAACAATTTTTGGGTAAGGATGAGGTATCGATGATGAGGACCTACATCTGACAATGTTATTCATAAATTACATATCATACTTTTTGCCAACAATACACTTCACTTTTTTCTTTTTCAGCTTGTCCGATTTATATATTATATTTCTTGCATACAATACTGGTTTCGGGGTTGCTCAGTGTTTCGATAGTGGTTATCATTTTTTGTTGGTTGCATGGTTCTTATTATTTCTTGGCTACTTGGATAGTGGTTCTCGTGATTTTGCTTGATGTTATTTGATATCTCTTCCCTCTTTTTTTTCTAGATGTCCCTTCCCCGACCCTTGGCTATGATGAAGAAAAGTATGTTGTATCAAAGTGTGCTTATCATGAAAAACCATTTTTTAACTTCATAGAATTGATTGCAATCATTCGAATACTTGGAATTCTGCTTAATGTGCCACTCGATTAACCGGATGATTACTCCGTCAATTAATCCAATCTTTGTATGATCTGAAAATAGTTTACTTACAAAATGTTGTAGATCAGTTGTAAAAGTTAATAGTACATGTAAAGATATACCATTATAGTAACTCAGATTTATCCAATCTTGAATATAATTTTGATTAAACCCATAGTTGTGAAAAGCATTCCTAATCTAGCAACAACAATAAATCTTTGTTAGCCTCTGAGCCACCCATTTTTTGGTACTATAACAAGTGTGTGTGGATTTTTTTCTGTATGTTTTGGACTTTTCTTATGAGTTATTCATTTTCTACCTGGGTTGCTGGATTCAACTTTTGGATTTGCTTAGTTTTATGCCAGTTTTCCTCAGTTTACAGCTCTATCCTCGATTTGCCTTTTACTACTTTCGTACTCAAGGTTTGCTACTGTCATAATACTCATGTTATCTCTGCTTAATAGGAGATTTAGAAGTCACAATGATGATTTATAGTATCCTTGTGGCTTAAAAGTATTTACATATCTGCTCGTTATGTGTCAATTGGCAAGAACATGCATCACAAGATTCATTAGAGACTTTACTCATATTACAGATCCTTATGAAATGGTGGCAAGAATATTTGATTGTGTTGTTAGTTCTCTTGCTTTTCTAATTAAATATATGTACTCTTTGATGTTAGTTTATGCTTGTTTACTATAGTTTTATTGGACTAGTTTTGATTGGGTAGTTCCTTGAGTTGAGTTTTTTTGACATTGATTTTAAATGTTACTTTCTTTTTTACTTGGTATTCGTCTGAAATTGTTTTGTCTTACGTCCATAATTTTACAGTATTGTCATTGTAAGACGACCATCTATTATGGATAAAGAATGGACTTATATGCCAAGATGAATTCTGAATCCCTACAATATACAAATTTTAATATCCCATACATTTTTAGTTTCTAATTGGTGTAAACTTGGTTTTCTTTTTATTTTAGACCATCACAAGCATATCGGGAGGGAGCACGAAAGTTTGTTGATAACGTTCAAGAAAATAAGGGTTATCCAGATAAAATCCAATGTCCTTGCATCCAGTGCTTAAACTTAAGATACTATCATTATGATGTAGTATACGACCATCTAATTTATGCTGGAATTGATCCTACTTATACCACATGGGTTTTTCATGGAGAAAAACCAATCACAATAGGACAAATTGAAAATGATAAAATTCCACCATCGTATAAAATGTTTAAAGATGCATGTTTCCAAGATGATGATGTGGATTATGTAGATGAAACAAGATACCAAGATTTTGAAAAACTCATCGAGGAGGCAGAACTACCTTTATATTCAGGTTCGACACACACTAAGATGTCTGCAACACTTATGTTATGCAAGGCCAAGGCTCGACACAGCATGTCTGACAAAGCATTTGATGATGTTCTCAAGATTGTTCATGATTTACTACCAATTGATAACATACTTTCGGATAGCTTCTACTCAGCCAAAAAGTTATTTAATGCATTTGATCTAGGCTACGAGAAGATACATGCATGTGAGAACGACTGTTGCTTGTTTCGAAAAGATCTGGAGCATATTGAGACATGTCCAAAGTGTGGTTCTTCTCGGTGGAAAGTCAATGAGCGAACCAAAAAGATAAGAAAGTGGTTCCAGCAAAAGTTTTGAGGTACTTTCCTATTATTCCAAGATTTAGGAGAATGTTTAAGTCAGCTGAAAAGAGTGAACAATTAACATGGCACTACTCAAACAAAAGTAATGATGGAATTATGCGGCATCCAGTTGATTCATTGGCATGGAATAGAATAGATGATAAGTAGCCCTCTTTTGCATCTGATTCTCGTAATCTTAGACTTGGCCTTTCTTCAGATGGATTTAATCCTTTTGGTGATCTTAGCTCTAGACATAGTTGTTGGCCTGTAATTTTGGTCACATATAATCTTCCTCCATGGTTGTGCATGACAAAAGAAAATTTAATGTTGACATTACTCATTCCTGGGCCAAAACAACCAGGAAATGATATAGATGTGTACCTAGCACCTCTTATAGATGATTTGAAAGAGATGTGGACTAATGGAGTAAGTGTTTATGATGCATTTACTCAATCCACATTTAATTTGAGAGCTATTTTGATGTGGACAATAAACGATTTCCCAGCTTATGGCAATCTGTCCGGGTATGCTGTTAAATCCAGTAAAGGATGTCCTGCCTGTGGAATTGAGACATCCTCCAAATGGTTGAAAAATAGCCACAAACATGTATTCATGGGCCACCGGAGATTTCTAGCTTACAATCATCCATTTCGGGTAAAGAAATCTTGGTTTGATGGGACTGAAGAACATGGTCGAAAGCCTCGAATTTTAACCGGTTCAGAAGTATTTCAAGTGATCAGAGATATAGAAAATGACTGGAGGAAGGCTAAGAAAAAGAAGACAAAGAAAAGGAAAAGAGATGATGAAAATGAAGAGCAGGATGTCGCAGAACCTCAATCAGTATGGAAAAAGAAATCAATCTTTTTCGAACTACCATATTGGGAGGTTTGTCTTTTTTGGTTTATATATTTTTGGTTTACACAATATGCTTGTTTTCTTTTAAATTTGTTTATAGAATTTAACATCTTTCTATTTGTTTTTTTTTGAAGTCATTACTGTTGCGGCACAATTTGGATGAGATGCATGTTGAGAAAAATATTTGCGAGAGTATAATAGGCACTCTATTGAACATTAAAGGCAAAACAAAGGATGGCTTAAAGTCTCGTGAAGATTTAAAACACATGGGAATTAGAAAGTCATTGCATCCGAATAAAGATGTTGACTCTAGTTATAAGAAAGCACCATATGTGTTGTCAAAAAATGAGAAAAAAATATTTTGTAAAAGACTGTCTGAGTTGAGATTGCCAGATGGTTATAGCTCCAACATTGCAAGTCATGTGTCACTAAAAGACTGCAAAATTTATGGGCTCAAGTCCCATGATTGCCATGTGCTAATGCAACAAGTTTTGTCAGTAGCATTAAGGGGGCTATTAGACAAGGGGCCCAGGATTGCAATTTTCAGATTATGTGCTTTTTTTAATTGCCTATGTCAAAGAGAGCTTGATAAAAATAATTTGGAATTACTTGAAGACCACATTGCAGAGACTTTGTGTATGCTAGAAAGGTTTTTCCCTTCATCATTTTTTGCCATTATGGTTCACCTTACTATTCACTTGGTTCGAGAAGCACTAATAGCTGGACCGGTCCATTTTCGTTGGATGTACCCATTTGAAAGGTGACTCCAATATTTTACTCTTCTATATAAAAAGTTTTTTGGTTTAATTATTGGTCGAATTAGCTATTATTAATTTGTTAAACTTACATTTTGAGTTAGGTATATGAAAGTACTGAAAGGTTTTGTGAAAAATCGTTCAAATCCTGAAGGTTGTATAGTTGAAAAGTATAATGCAGAAGAATGCACAAGTTTTTGTGCTCCTTACATAAAACAAGCAGCACAAGTAGGTGCACAACAGAGCCGATACGAAGAATATGAAGATGGAAATATCTTAGAAGGAAGACCATTAGGTGAGGCTAAATTGAAGGAATTGTCTCAAAACATGTTTGAAGCTGCTCATTTGTATATCCTAGAGAATACAGCAGAAGTTGAACCGTATAGAGAGTAAGTTTCTAATGTATATGTGCTATAGTAATATAAGTATCTCTTTGGTGGTTTTAGTATGTTTTTATTTGTAGTTTTTAACTTTATTCACCATGTTCTTTTTTCCAGAATGCACATAGAGGAGCTTCGATTTTCTGATATACGTCTTCGTGGGAACGAAAGTCTTTTAAGGAAGAGGCATAGAGACACATTTAGTGCATGGTTAGCAAATAAAGTTAAGGTTGGAGATGCTAGTAACATGTCAGACCTTGTAAAGTGGATAGGGTGTCGACCTAAACCACATATTGAATCCTATTCAGGTTATATTATCAATGGAAATCGATTCCATACAAGATATGTTAAAAATTGCACACAAAACTCTGGTGTTTCTCTTGAAGCAGAGACAATGTGTCAATCAAGTGCAAGAGATACATCACATGTTAGTGGAAAGATTGTGTTCTATGGTGTTATAAGAGATATAATTTTGTTGGACTATCACAAGTTTAAACTCCCTATATTTCATTGTGATTGGGCAAACATAGGAAGTGGGGTCAATGTTGAAGAGTGTTTTACATTAGTTAACCTTCATGAAGGTCAACATCAATTTGAGAATGATCCTTTTATATTTGCCTCGCAAGCAAACCAAGTCTTTTATTCCAGACATGATGATACTTCAAATTGGTATATGGTACTTAAAGCACCACGAAGAGGAGTTTATGAGTGTGACACTAATGGGAATGATTGCATACCATATGCTCCATTAGATGTCTCCAATCTTAATCTTGATGATGAAGATTTTGAAAGAAAGGACTGTGAGGTCTTGGATGAGTCGGTAATTAATTGTTGCAATGATGATGTTGTTTATTATTTTTATGTTTCATGAGATATATTTGAATACTAGTACTAATTTTTATTTTCTTTTCAGATTCAACCATCATAAATCATGAGTGGTGTCGAGGTAAGCATCTTTTTTGTATATATTTTCTGTCATGTTTATGTTTATCATTTTGGTAATATTTTTTTAAGTATAACTGTTGCAAACATTATTTTTTTCTGTGTAGCCTTCAAAAAAGAGAGCAAAGTTTACAAAAAAACAACCAGCAGCTGCAGCCATTCAAGATGAGAATCAACCTAGAGGATTATCGAATGGAGATTCTAATTCTCCAACTACTGATATCCCAGAAGTTCAATCCCCCCAAAATCCAAAGCCTACAAACTTAAAACCCAGAGGAAAGGCAAAAGTTTTGTGTTTTACCAAAGGAAAAGGAAAGGGGACTCGCCTTGAAGTTGAGTTCAATGAAATAGGCCAACCTTTTAGAGAGAATGCAGCAAAATTTTCTTCTTTCCTTGGGATCACAGCTAGAGAGTTAATACCAGTGACACTTGACAATTGGAGTGATCTTACCGATGAATTTATCACGCAAATATGGGAGCACATTATGGTAGTATTCTCTACAAGTATCAAATTACATTTTGTTAGATATATTTCTAATACAATTGTTTATTTAATTTTGTAGCAAAAGTTTAGTTTTGCTGAATGTTATAAAAAGTATACATTTGGAAAGCTAAGAAAACATTAGAGGGATTACCGGAGTTCGCTGATAAATAAAGTGATGGACCAAGCCAAGTTGGTTGGCCTGAAACGTGCTGCTACCCTCTTGAAACCTGACAGTGTAGAATCCATGGAAGTTTGGCAAGCTTTTATCAAAAAAAACGGACCAATCCACAACAATTGGTGAGTCCTTAATTTATACAATGGAAATGCTACATTAATTAATTTTATTATATGGAAGTAATGCACTAATTTGTTTCTAATGTATTGTAGCAATCCAAATATTGTATTAATTTTAAATAATGCAGTTTTTTTTACTTATACTGCAATTTTATTTTGCATATATCCTTCAATTGTGAATATTTTGTAGGCGACAAATAAAAAGTACAAGAAAATGCGAGCAAAACAAACTCTAGTGCATAGAACAAGTCGTAAAGGTTTTGCACGGCTAGAGGATGAGATGGTAAGGCAAATTATTTAATCTCTATTGGTGATCACTTAATTTATTGATATGACAAATAAAATTTTCTTTTGTAGAGACAAGAAAGTGAGACACCGGATGCAATATCAAGGTCTGATGTTTGGATTCGTGGGTACGAAGCAAGAAAGAAGAAGAATAATGATGATGAAGAAGAAGTTGAGGATCATGAAATAGTGGTACATATGCTTCATTTTTGTACTATAAAATGCCATTTTAAAAATTCACAAAGAATAAATTTCTCCAAAAATATGTAAACTGATAAAGAAATTTATTTGCCAAATGTCCCAAGGTAAAGATCATTGTTGCCTGCAACTTAGCCTATCCATGCCTGCCAATAGCCTTGTCGATGATGTCTAGACACATGACAACAAGACATTATTATTATTCTAATGCAACAAAGCTTATTATAAGACTCAGGATTTCTCTGTGATACTATAGTTCCATTAAGTGACAGATAAATGGAAATCTATCTTGCACGGACACTGATACGACACAGTAAGGACACAGGCACAAACCTATTTTGGTGTCCTAGTATATTTTGGAGTGTTCGTGACGTGTCCGATATGCATACGATACAAGATGGCCTTTCCTAGACGGAGACGAATACATGTACCCATTCTTTCACAAGGCATATCCTGTCTGTAATTATATTAAGATGCAGGTCAGGATGTACCATACTTATCTCCAATTGGAGGTGAGGAACACTATGCTTACCACTGCGAGACATTCTTTGTTTCTGTCTTCGGTGCCATATTCACAGCAGTACGTAGATTTGGCTGGCAGCATTGTCTTTCTCTCAGGTACTGAGATGACCATCAGCGAGAACCTTCGACCGAGGAAAATATGGATTCCTCAAGTAAGCAGAGATCAAAACTTTATGCCAAACGTTAGCATGTCAGATGTCTCATCTAATATCCTTTTCATGCAGCTCTCCAGATTTAGAGTTGCCCACAACTTTCTTCAGCAAATCACCTAAGTTTTTTTTGACTTCGAGTCCTGTTTAAAACCTCCCTGTGTTAGGCAAACAACAAAAAGACTCTTCTTCTGAATTTTAAATGTGATGACATGATAAATATTCTAACATTTTTATTAAGTTCTAGAATTGCTCGTCCATTTCTGCTTCTTTCTCGCCCTTTTTCCTCTCCAATTCAGCATGCTTGCAATTCTCCTGGTGCGCGCTTAAACAGCGTCAAAATGTTTAAAATTGTAGACATAACTGCATTTTTTCTAAAATCATTAGAATTGATTTAAGCATACGAAGAATGGTCATAACAAAATATGCAAGATGTTTTTGCAAATAAGAGGAGCAATCTATAACTTCTTCTATGTATACATAGCAATCAGGCCTTGTTTTATTTTACATATAAAGAATGATCAAGAACAAGTTCAAATCAATTTTTTCTTATGTATCCACAACAAACCACAGCATGCCTCCATCTTCTAGTTCAATAATAAAAAAGGATGGGAAAGCAAAATTGTGCAACAAAACATCTACACATTTAATACGGCTATATGAGGTACCTCCAATGTTATCCTATTAAGAACACATGCATGAAACTTAAGAGCATGAGATTTTTATCAGCTAATTTTATCTCTTTCCCATCTTTCATCTTATTAACCTACTATCCAAGCACTGCTGATGCAGTGCTGAATGCAATTGTCAAATTATGTTTTTCCCTATAGCATTATGAGTGCCTATTGTGAAAGGAAAATATAAAGTATGGTAAGAAAGCCACCACTTTGGATAGATATTTCATTTCTTTCTAAGTTGAGCATTTTACTGTTAATATGAGGATTAATTACACTAGAATACTCGAATTAAGTCCTCATCATTTTCTTTTCTAGAAACTTTAAAATTTCTTTTATAGGACCCAAAAGTCCAGATACTTCAAACTCATACGCTTTTGTGTAGCTTGTTGTCACTGAACGGATATGTTTCGTGAGATTTCAGTTGTCAAATATTTTTTAAGGGCCTGTCTTGATCCAAGTTATATTCCTGATTGATGTCGTTGAAAACTGGAAAAACATTAACCTGCATGATTTTTTGACAGCCCTCCTGAGAACTCAATTGGATGAAATTTTTATTTGGAAATACCAGTGGAATGTTTTTCAAGATATGCATCCGTAACGAACTAACAATCAATGATTGTTTCAGTGATAGATTTTTGCAGAAAATCTCAAACTTTTGAAAAGTTAAACTTCAAATTCTTTAAATTGGCTGACATATAGGTAGGGACAAGAAAGACACATCTATATAATCTAGTGAATAGTCTTCCTAAAGCTAACCAAACCAAAATATGTCAACCTAAAGAAAATTGGTACACAAGATAAATAACTTGTCTAAAAGACTTTTTTAATATCAGACCCTACAATGTGAATATTTTATTCCCCTGAATCTCCAAATTTAGGAACTTTTTCACGAGAAAAAATATTTAGTGCTAGACTAGATCTTTCAAAGAGCTATAGATCGTCAAATTGAGGTTGTTAGATTAAGTGTGATGGTTATTACCAATAGTGTACTTATATCGAGGTTTTTTTATTATACAAAAAAGCTTTGGCAGTACTTCGCACCTTAGGAATATTAACAAATAGTATATTTGTGTTGCAGTCAAGAGTATCTGATACCTGAAACTTTCAAGTTGAAAGTCTGATACTTGCAGTTGGTGTTGCTGTCAAGAGTGTTGATACTTGAAAGCCGGTGTTGATACTTGCAGTGAATGTTATACACTTGAAAGCCAGTATCGATACTTGAAACCCAGTTATATTTATGTCAGATATACTTGAAAGCCAATACTGGTACTTGAAAGAGTACTTGATACTTGAAATCCTGCTAGGATGTTGTTTGTTACTTGATATAATTGAAAGCAAGTTATACTTGAAAGCCAGTATTGATACTTGAAAGTCTGCTAGGAAGTTCTTTGATCATTGCATCTGGTCCGAACTGTCCAGTTATATTTATGTCAGATACTTAGATTTATACTTTTCATGTCTGGTCATATATGTACCAATATTATTGGAGTCCAAGATTGCCCCAATGACCACTCATTTCTGTGTTTGCACCTGTAACCTCGGACAGTTGTTGGTGTCCGTGCTCCTTTTTACCTATATAACACCTGTAACCTCGACATGAGACAAGGCCTTTATGAGTTAGTATTGAGATACCTAAAGAAATTAATAGGGATTGAACTGCAGGACATTGAACTGCAGGACATTCCTCATATAACAGGGATTGAACTGCAGGACATTGAACTGCAGGACATTCCTCATATAACAGGGATTGAACTGCAGGACATTCCTCATATAACACTGTCTGTGGTCCAAAAATTTCAAGATTGTCTAAAAAATCAATGGAATCCTTTATTTAAGGGTTACCTTAGTGATGCACAAGTGGACAAGTTGCTAGAAAAACTGCCATGTTAAAAGGAAAATCTGAAATGAAAGATTTGCGGAAATGAAGATTTGTTCAACATAATGATTTGTTCATTTGTAGGCAATACTGGTGGTAAGAAAGTAAAATGTACGAAGGAATGAGAACTTGAAATAGAGATTTTGCTCTCTTGGTTACTCCATGGATCTGGGCAGGTTTCTCTGTATTTTGTTACATATAAGCTCATTTGTGAATTATTTTTCACTATTACATTTATATGTCTTCGGCCTGCAAGATGTAACATCTTGCTTGAACCATTTACTCCGCTTTATGTCTTCTTTTATTTGTATTGATTTGCACTTGAATTACTATTCGTCTGTAACATGTGGGTCAAGGTTTAAAAAGGCTGATACCAATACATATCAGTGACATCTTGCACTTGAATTACTATTACATCTATTGACTTTTTGACCAATATCACATATCTGATATAATTGTTCTGACAAATGCCTACAAATAACATTATTTTTGATAATTTTTTATCATTTATATACATGTTTGGATCGACTGTGCTGTGGAAAGATGTACGTGTTTGTTATTTAGGAGGGTTCTATTGCCCATGGTGTAACAGTTAAAGTTGACAGTTCTTTCCTTCAAAACTTGTTTTCCCATCTTCCTCATGTTGTTGTAGGTTTTACTTACTGAACCCTATTTTCCTTTTCCATACCATCTGTTAATCATGATGTTAAAGCACTAATTAGATTTCACTTGTTGATTGTATCTCAGCGACCTAAAGAATCCACCTAGATTATTGGTAAAACAACTTACGCCATTTGCTTGTTAGATGCAACTTGCATGTATGACGTATGATTCTGTTTGTTATATTACTTATTCCTTTAAGAATGAAAATTTTATATTCCTACTTAAACTCTTCATATTTGTCATCAAAGCTGAAAAGAGCAAGCAAGTAAAAAGGGTTTAGGTTTCAGGTTCATAAGTTCAGAAACCTGATAAAGATAACAAAAATCCAATCTGCGGTTATCTTCATCCTGGCATCATGTCTGCCTTTGCCTTAGTCACTGATAAGCCAATAGAAGCACTCCCCATTGGAGCCATGTGGCTGTCTTTGTGGAGAGGTCCATGGCTTCTCTCAATGTCTTGTCTGGGGTGCATCTTGGATGTCCCATGACAGCACTGTGCCAGGTTTTAATGTACACAAACCAGAATACTTGTACCATCTTTTTGTTTCCAAAAAATCTTCTAGGCTGTTATGTATGACCTGTTATATACCTTTGAGTTCCTAATCTACAATTTTTATGAAGTTTTTCTGGTAAACATTTGTTGGCCAAGTTCCTGAGTTTACTTCAAACTAGAATTTCCGCCTTGAAGTTGAGTTCATGTTGTCATGCTTGTACCTGAGTTTACTTGTTCTATTGTAATACAGCAACAAGTCAAAAAATATAAAGCACAAGAAAATGGTTCTTCTTTTAGAGATGATGTTGTTGCAAAGGTACTCGGTCCGGATCCACGAGGACGAGTAAGAGGGCTTGGATATGGAGCAGCTCCGTCAAAGTTGGAGGGACAAACACAAATGAGAGACAAGGTCAATAAATTAGAAAATGAACTTGTAGCCTTGAAAAATGAAATGAACAATTTTATTGCAATGGTCGGGAAAGGAGGAAGTAATTCGGTAAGTACCTCAATAGATTTGCTTTTTAAATATTATGACTCTTTTGTATTTATATATTAAGCTTAACATATATTAATTATAGCAGAAAGATGATGCAAGTGGTCAACATTCTATCAATAACATGATGCAAAGCAAAAGGAACGAAACAAGTCCAATTATGAATTCTGTTCATGAGACAACACAAAGCAAGAAGAAAGAACATGTAGTTGTTCGCAATTCCAATCAGGAGAGCTCAAAATGCAAATTACTAAGTTGGTTAGACAAAAAAACAGTTGTTGCCACTAGTGAAGTTCTATCAAAGGATCCTAAATCACTAGTACATCATGTGCCGCTTGGTGCTGAATGTTGGAAAGTTTCTGTGCGACATGTAGTAGAGGGCAATGAGAGCGTGACTCTGTATCGACCAACGCGTAAAGCTTTTCTTTTGAATGAAGCACTGGGAAGCATAATCGCATGGCCGATCAATTACATCATAACTTGTTAGAAAATGGAAGGTAATTTCTATCTAAATACTCTTTTTTGCTTCTTTTCGCCGATCAGTTATAGCTTTTATCTATTTTAGTTGAGCTGAGTAGGCAGGCCAATAGGCAAGGATCATCTCCAAAATTTCGAGGTGCCCGGGCAAGGATCATCTCCAAAATTTCTAGCTGAGATGGGCACAGCACACTTCCTTTTACCTGAACAAGCCTGTAAATAGCACAAGAACACAAGTTGGAAACTTAGAATATAATGGTTAGCGCTATGTTGCATGGACACATATACGACATGACCCTATAAGGGCACGGAGACATGGACACAGCACCAATTTCGGTGTGTCCTAGATTATTTTGGAGTGACCGTATGTATGATAGAGGGTTTTCCTATTCTTATGTTTTGGGATTTATGAAAGATCTAGGAACATGATACCTAGTAGTTGGAAGAGATGTCAGTGAAATCATTTGCAAGAGGCATCGATCGAGCGATTTTCCAAGTAAAATTGATGTTTTAGTAGGTTAAATGGTTAGATATTTACTCACAAAGACTGAGAAGGTTGTCCTTTGGGAGTTTTGAAAGAAACCCAGTAACGACCAATGCTTTCTCCATTGACCCAAGCTTCACCCTTCCCCATACTCCCAAGGTTGAGTGCCACTGGATCTGTTCCTGGCGGTGCATTGAAGGTTGTCTGCATCAAATCAATGAGTCAGCAGCTCATCAATAATTAACCATCTGCGTGCATGTGGACGCATGTTTGCGTGCATGTGCATGTCGATGATGTCTTACCTTGTACCAAATGAGTGGCTGATAAGTAGATCTCTCGATAGCTGTCCAATCTGAGCTTGTTGATCCTTCTGGAGTGTAGATTTTTTTTCTCTCCCAGACAAACCAACCTGCATTTTGGTCGTTGCTAATCTAATAATGTTAACATAATCATACTAGTTTTCTCTAGTAAACCTTCTTTTCTTCTTTTGCAGAACAATATTGAACAAAATCTAACAATGAAGTGAGAATGCACTTCGACAACTAATATTACTAGAGAACCACACCTGATATCCCCATAGATGAGTACTGAGATCTGTAATTTGTTTTTCCTTGTTTTTCCTACTCTGTATGTGTGGCAGAGTAGGCAGGCCAATAGGCCACTGCAGTGGGAGTGTCCTTTGGCAGCAGGCCAATTGGCCAGGTAGGGAGACTCGGAGCATTATTTTTCTCTTATATGATCTTCAAATTTGTAGTTGGCGTATAATCTTTTGCGGTTGCTCAATGAAGAAACAAATATTCAACACTATTTTTCTCATAACAAAGAACTCATCTACTAACCATTTGAAAACCTCTCTTCAAATTTTTTACTGCTAACAATGTGCTCTTTACCGTCAGTTATATAAGGATATAGATTTCTTTATTGTTGCAAACTGCAGTCATATGGCTTGGGCGTATATCCGAAGCGCGTTTCCACTCCATTTGACAACCATCATATTACTAAAACGTCCGTTTACATTGAGTATGTAGCATGATGAATACTTAAAGCACAATGAGAAAATTTGCATCTTCATGATGAATACTTAAAAGGCTTATTGTAATTTGGTAACCTGGTTAAATGAGCAGATTGGCTTGGTCATCTGTTCAAGAAGATGACTAGCTCAATTTGCTAACGGTCTCTAGTATGTGTGCTTCTTCACCATTTTATTATAGCCAATGTATGCTTGCTGAAGTTTGTTTGGTTCACCTATATATTTTGGGTAATGTGAACGAGTTTTCCAGTCCCTCATGTTTTTGGGTTGGCTCACATCATATTAGGTTGACATTAAGAAATTTGTTGTCATCCAGCACATTGGTGATGGGTGTAAAATTATCCATATTCATGGAACTTGTCTTGTGTATAAGTCTCCTCATTAAACATGTATATAAGTCTCTTTCATGCATTCATTTTATTGGATATTTGTTAATATTATTTTTATTTTTATTCAGGTAATTAAGCTTAAAGAAGAGGGGAGGCATGCTTCTACAAAGTTTCATATTTTGAGCTCAAGGACTTTAAAATCTTCGAAGGTCTTGAAGTGTCCAACTATAGTGAGAGTGAATTTTGCTTTTGTAGTAAGACAAAGTGACTTTGTTTTTGTTGTAAGACATTAATTTTGGTTTGAGCTTAATGACTAAGAAAATGACTTTGCTATTGGAAATCCAGTTTAAACACTTTTGCTTTGTGTTAAGCTTATATCATGTTTGTGTCATCTTATTAATGTGTATGGATTTAGTGCAACTTGTTGGAAGTAAATACTCTCAATATAGATGTGCAATTAGTTTGATTTCGGTTGGAAAAACTGTGAGAACCATATTATAGTCATATTTGATTTTGGTTTATTAATTAATTATATTTGTAGCTATTCAAATGTGGATATTTAAAAAAAAAAACCATAATCACGGCGCGCCTTGCGAGCCACAAAAATGAAACTCATCAACCTTTTAATGGCCCTCAGTTTGAGTCATAAACACATAACATTTACGACCTGCATTTTTGGGCCGTAAATGTGAGATAGTAGGTATTTATTTTTAAGTATTCACGACTTGCCATGTGTGCCTTAAATTGAATTTATTAACGGCCATCACTTCGAGTCGTAAAAGATTAGTATTTACGGCATGCATTATGGGACGTAAATAAGATCCATAGTTTTTCAGCAACTTCTTTTACGGCGTGCAATTACCTAAGTTACGGCCTACTTTCGCACGCCGTAAATACTCGTACCCTTTTACGGCTGGAGCTTTTACGGCACTACCATGTGAGCCGTAAAATTAGTTTTACGGCGCAAATTGTAGGCCGTAAAAGTCCTTATTTGGTGTAGTGAATGGTGAAGTGATTTGAAGATTCATCTTCTTCTTCATAAGAACTTAAATATAAAGACAACTCTTTGAGTGGGTTGGGAAGAGTGTCTTTGTTTCTTCCTATTTACTATACGACTGGCGTGGTCAGCTAAGTCTAAGCTACTACTAGTACTCGCTTGAATTGGTCGGGTCGACACAATATTTTCTTCGTAAAGCATTACTAATCTTTCCAACACTACCTTTAGTTCTATTTTCAAGTCCATAAGATTAAGTTTCATGTTTTCTGTATAGTCATCTAACAAAACCTCTACACCCTCTAATTTGATCGTAGGATCAAAAATGGAAGACAAACAATATAAAAGAGGTACATCACCCCATAGTTTTCTTCATATTTAGTGAATTTAGCTTCCATTCTCTTTATAAGTCCATAAGATTAAGTTCCATGTTTTCTTCATATTTAGTGAATTTAGCTTACATTCTCTTTACAACATAGTCAAAATTTTGAACATTTCTATATTTAGAAAACAAGTAAGATATGTTACAAAGTTCCCATAAAGCTAAACAAGAAGTAGGATAATAAACACTAGAAAGAGTACATGTAGCTTTGTAAAAGTTTCTAAAAATTCACATATAGAAGAAGCAACTACCCAATCATCTTCAGTTACATGATATTCAAAATTATGATCTATATTACAAAAATATGTAATAGCATCCTTAAAAGGAATTGCGGATTTTAACATTAAATGTGTCAAATTCTATCTATGTGGTACATCCTTAACAAATCTTCTAAAATGAATACTAAAATGTGCATATGTGGCTTTAAAAGTTTGTTGCCTACTTAGAGACGTGTTCAAGCTGTGTAAACAATTTCTAGGAATCTCTAGATGTGTACTAAAAGAACTTAAGATATTCTTTTACAACTAAGTTAATAATGTGGCAAGCACACCTAACATGCAATAATCTACCTTCCAAAAAAGGTTGAAAGAGTAAATGCAATGAATTTATAGCAGAATTATTATTACTAGCATTATCAAAAGATACAGATAATATTTTATTGTGAATATCAAAGTTACGCAAGCGTTTTGAAATAGAAGTTGCAATAGCAGAGCCCGTATGTGGAAATTCTAAAGTTTTTAAATAGACGATGCACCTTTGCAACATCAATTGTAAATCTATGTAGTGTGCCATGATACAAATATAAGCATTTTTTTACTTGTCCAAATATCAGAAGTAATAGATATTTTACTAACATGCAAAAATATTTGTTTTAAAGCAACTATCATTTCTTTAAAGAGTCTCTTTGCCTCTTTTCTAGCAGCACCTCTAGTAACTTTACTAAAATAGGGATTTAAAAAAATTATGGCATAATCATAAAAAGATTCGCTTTCACCCGAAGTGAATGGAAGCTCATCAGCAATAATATATTTAGTAAATTCAGTTTTATGACGGACAGCTAAATGAGAAAACGTACTCATTGAAGTACCCGCGGTGCCTCCAAAACTTATCTGAGTTTGGATCGCCGAAATTGAGCTCGGTGTGTAGCAGGTATCATAGTGTCTTGACATTGTGTCCATGCCACCTCCCATCTTCTATTTATATATATGGGAACATTTCTTGTATTGTGTCGCGTATGGAACTGGTTCACCTTTCTGATCTAAAACAAGTGAGCAATCAGGTTTGATCTCATTAAGAATAACAAAAAAATTCCCAAATCTTTGATTTTTTTGCTTTCTCTTTACAACATTTCGAGTATTGCTAGCAACTTCAGGAGGTGAACCAACTAAATCATCAGGAATAAGTCTTTGCTCAAAAAGTATTATAAATTTCAAAAGCATCATTAGGTTAGTTTGAACCTTGTCAAGCCATTTTAAAAAGACAAATAAAAATAGAAAACAATCAGAAAGATAGAGGATACCAAAAAATAAATTTATCAAAAATTATTTTTCTCAAAAAAAAGAGATGGAGGAAAGAAAACTATTTTGTAAATGTAAATTAAAAAAAACAATTAGAAAGAGGAAGTCGTAGATCGTCGAAATTGCTTGGACAAATTTTTTGAAACCTTTTTATGATCTTGAATTTTTTTGATGGAATGAATTGTTTGTGTTTCAAAAATATGATTCATGACATAAGATTTTTTTTAAGCCAAATGACCCCCTACCCTCCAAATAGAGTTGAGGGTTTTTGGTTATTTTGGACAAAATGACCAAAATACCCCTTAAAACGGTCATAAAATGGTCAAATAGTGGGGGTATTTAGTAAATGGAGGCCAAAGATTCAAAAAAATTTAAAAAACACACAAATCTGGTTCACCCGGGCCGGGCTCGGGCGGTCCTGATCGGGCTGGGCTAGAGGGGGCCGACCGTTTGACTTACAAAAAAAGTGGACAGGTCGGGCCGGGCCTGGGTTCGGTTTAGTGAACCCAGCCCGGACCGGTAGTACAACGGGTTTGGGCGGGCCGGGCTCAATGGCGGGCCGGGCCGGGCTTTGGGGTTACGGGCTTGGGCGGGCTCGGGCCGGTTCGCGGGTGAACCGGACCGGATCGTACCTTGAACTATTATGGATAGCCAATCATACGTTACCCATATGATTGAGCCGTACTATTGTGCTATTGTGGATAGCCAATGCTATTGGATTGAGCCGTACTATTGTGATATTGTGGATAGCCAATCTTATTGGATTGAGCCGTACTATTATGGATAGCCAATCATACGTTATCCGTATGATTGAACCATACTATTGTGGCCATTGTTATTGATAGAACACTTGTTGGAAATAATGTTTCAAATACCATTTGTTTATTTTCTTTCTTGTCTAATTCATGTTTGTCACGACCCGCACCCACTATGAGGGTACGAGAATGTAACAACGCCCAGCCTATGCCACAGTGTCGACAGTAGAACGCTGTCGTAGGTCACAACATCTAACAAAATAAGGTACCTGAACAGTATATACACTCCGAATGGAGGTGACATAACAGAACAGTCTCAATCACATCTAAGGCAGATACAGAATAGTAAAGGTAGATAGATAGATCAAAAGCACAATGTCATACAAATAAGAGAGAGAATCTAAGTGTCTAAGATAACAACTCAAGAAACATCCAGCTTAATACAAGTCTCTAAATATATACAACATCTCAGAACAACAACTGAAAGTCGAATAAACAATGCTGAAAAAAAAAAGATAAAGCTTAGCTATCTAGCCTAGACTATGGGAGTAGCATCCTGTACTGCAGCTGGGTCCTCCAGAGGAACCAGGTCGCAGGTGTCGTCTAAGCCTGCTCCGTAATAGGTGGTGCATAGGGCCTCATCCTCATCCTCTGTAATATTTTCAATAGGTCCAGTCAGGACAGGAGCGAGCACAATACATCTCACGCAATTCATATCAAGTTAGAAAAAATAAAGTATGCAATAGAGTAAGATACATGAAACGCTGAAAAGAGAATATATGAGGTAAAGGAGATAACTGTAAGAAAATATCTACTATAAATAGAGAACTAGCAGTGACTAGTGAGTTAGAGTAAAATATAGAAAAGTGAATGGCATAGAAAGATTCATGACTACAGCTAAGAGTGATTCACGACTACAGCTACTTGGATATTATTCACATACCTATTTCTACTCCCCCATCCCCAATCAATACACAAGGATCTGTTCAAGTTAGGTTAAGATTCGTGAAACTTCACATGGCTCATAAAATGAGTGATACGTGAAGATTATTCATGATGGCTCTGTGAACATGAGAGTACATGTGTCACAAGCGATTCGTGATTCAGTGATAGCATAGAGATACGTGATGATTCATGAAACGCACAAAACATACAGTATCTGATGCTCCCGAGGGGGATAACATCTCATGAAAAGATCTATTTAGTACCAATCCGTGCTACCAATGTGTCAGCATCAAATAAGGTAATCTAGAGCAAGAATATAAATCCTAGTAAGTATCAAACAGTCAGAGAATGTACTCGCCTGATATCCTGAACGTTCAGAAGAAAAATTCTGCCTGAGGAGTGGTATCTGGCTCCTAATGAGAACAATACAAGTCACAACATGTTCAGCTAATAAAGTAAGATACTATGATGCAGTCTACATGATATTAGGTCAATCCTAGACCAAAGTCAACCCTGGTCAACTTCAGTCAACTAAAAAGTTAAAGTTAGGTCAACTAGGTCAACCTAGACTCAATGAAGTCTAACTAGGCCTAAACAGTCTCCTAGCTAGAACACACCATACACTAGTCTATAGGGTATTACACATGTGTATATTTTATATACACAAGGCCACCCAAGGGTACCCTATGTTATTCATCTAGGTTATAGGCCATAGGCCAACTACTTAGGCAATTAGCAATACTCTAGGCTATACATCTATGCACTCCATGTAGGAGAGTAAAAAATGTGTGCTTCATAGACTAAGTCAAAGAGATAGAGCATTCCACTCAAAATGATCTATTTTACGCCAAGGACAGACTAATCACTTTACGCCAAGGTCAATCCAGTGGTTTTACGCCAGAGATAAGCTAACCACTTTACGCTGGATAAAGCTGTCAAAGTCATGCATTTAATACAAAGTCTGACATGAAGATTTACTGACAGCGTGCAACACAGAATTTGAAGGGATTTGTTTTACACAGAGACCAATGTTGTCGTTTAGTATGTGGATTGAGCTATTTTACGCTCACAATATGGCTTCTTTTACGCATGGAGACTATATGAGTTTTTACGCTCAAAATTTGACGTGTGCATAAAGTTTATTTGGGCTATGTTTTACGCTCAAGGCTATTTTTAGCCACTTTACGCGGGAAGTCTATGTCAGGGCTATTTTATGCCTAGTCTACTACTTTACGCTCAGAGTATGTTTGGGTTGTTGTTTACGCCCTATCCTTTCTGACTACTTTGGAACGTGGTTTGCTTACATGGCTTTCATACCACACATCTCGAAGAACGTGTGTACGTGCATCCTATTCTTATTGAAATAATGGGACACGTGTCAATGTATGCAGAGGATGACTTCAGTCATGGGTGGCAGTTATTAGCGTAAAGACAGAACTTTTGCTGAGTTTTACGCACAGAAGGTCAAGTCTATAAATAGATTGATTTTTCTCATAAGACGGATAGAGAGAGGGACAAGGAGAGAATACATAGAGATCATAACCCAGAGATTTTGATTCTCTAGAGCATTCTTCTTCAACTTTTCTTCCTGAACAGAGTGAAGCAAAGCAGGAAAGCATTCGGCCTCACCATCAGTGCCCAAGTGTGTCGATACCTTTCTGGTGACTTAGTTCTTCCAGTTGTTCATCTTCTAGCAGTGATCTTCATCATCATCGTATGGTCCAAGGAACAAAGTGATCGACTTCAGATCAGACTTCCATAGCAATACTTCCCAGAACAATTTGTACTATTTGTACTTTTTCTCGTTTTATTTTCAAAAGCCAATTTTAGGCCTTTTGTTAAGTGAAACAAAATGGCGACTCTGCTGGGGATGACTTTCTCCTCCGACAAGAAAGCAATTGCTCAATATGATGATGTGTCGATCGGATCGACGAAGAAGACTCTGGTCGTTCAATTCGACCAGACTACTTATGAAGAAATGCTCCGAACTGGGGGTGGTTCTCGCTGCTCCAATGTTCAAAAGTCTCACAAAGCACGAAAAGTTTGGGTTCCTAAATCCAAAGTAGCTTCTGATCTCTCTGTTGCTTCTGATGGCAAGGGAATTCTTCCCACTCCTGTCGTAGGGGCTCCCGTTCGTAACGAGGCAGTCCTTACTTCAGCGTCGCACTCTAAGTGTGACAATTCATCTCCCGTCTGTGACGGTGAAGATAATCAGGTTTCACGCCCACTGCGTAAGAACCAAGTTTTACGCCCAATGTGTAAAAATGATGTTTTACGCCCAGTGGGTAAAAACCAAATTTTACGCTCAGTACATAAGAACGAGTCTCCCATTTGTAATAAGGCAGACTCTAATGTTTGTGCTTCTGAGTGTAAGAATAAGTCTCCCGTCTGTGACGTGGTAGAAACACAAAAGTTACGCTCTTCGCGTAAAGGAAAATCTTCCGTCTGTGACGTGACAGATACTCATATTTTGCGCTCTATGCGTAAAGGTAAATCTACTGTCTGTGACAGTGTAGATAAAATTCACAAAGATGCTTCTGTATCTAAAGTGAATGTACCTACACGTATGAAGCATAAAAACATAGTTGGTAAAACTTTCGTTTTTAACCAACAACCTTCTGTACGCAAGGTACCAAACTTACAAATTACACGCAATAAAGATGGAGTCCTTCGTGCTAAAAAATCCTACGATTTACGCACGCAACTCCAAGAACGTAAAAATGTACATTTTGGTTCTGCGAATGCAGCCAGTAATCTTCTTTATACACAAGGGACTAAACGTTTTACTACCCCAAATGTAATAAAGAAGACTACTCCTTCTACTCCTTCTGATTTACGTAAATTGCTAATGCAAAAGCGTAAAAATAGACAATTTCCCGTGACACTCCCCCAAGAAAATTATCACTGTGAGTGTCACCAGATTGTAATTAAATGTTGTTGTTCGGCTTCCAAATGGTCAGTTTTTGATCGGTTAAGTTTTAATGCGCCTCAACAACAAACTGATGACCAAGAACATGAGTTGTCATATGCATCAGTCAACATGACATCTCATACCAACAAAGGACGACGTCCTAGACGGAACACGTCCCAAACTCCAGGTCAACAATAATTCAACAAACGTCTTGATTCCTTTGAAGGAGTATATCAGAATACTCGATCAAGAAGACAAAGACAATTGCAGACTTCTGATTCAGAAGCTGGGGGTACTCAATCTTTTGAGTCTGAAACTGATAGTGTTGATTCATACTTCTATACTAATCCCTCTGTATCTTCAAGAGAGGTTGAATCATACGCTATTGGAGATAAACCAGAGACATCATCTGCTAATACGGAACAACGTCTCACTGCCGTTGAGCAATCATTGAAAGATATGCTTAACATGATGCAAAGCATACACCAGATAATAATGGCTCAGCAAACTGCTCAACCGGCAATAGTAACACCGGTACAGGTAGCAGCACAAACTCAAGATAGCCAAGGGGTTGATATTCCTTTGAATATCCAAGAGCCTGTTGTTAACCAAAATTCTGCATCTCCAGATCCTATCATTCCAGAAGATGTACCATCTCCGGTGGGGGTTACGGTACAACCAACAACTATTCAAGCAAATGTGCTTCCGCAAACCAGTGAAGCCATTCAAGCAGTGCGTGAGCTCAAAGCACAGTTTGAAGTTTTGAAGCAAAAGGAACAACTCCAGAGGTTAGGGATTATGCAACCTTATCCTCCTCATTGGAATGATATACCCTTTCCACCGAAAATCAAGCAACAGTCAATGGTATTGTTTGATGGAAAGGCTTCTCCTAGTCAGTATATCAATTACTTTGATATTATGACTGTACATTTGCAGAAAAATGATGCCATTTTCATTCGAGTATTCATTGGGTGCTTGACGGGTTCAGCTTACGATTGGTATCGTAGTTTACCCGATAATTGCATTTCGTCTTTTGACGAATTTAAGGCAATGTTTCTCTCCCACTTCTATGAAGGAGGTATGGACATGAACATGTCCTCCTTAATAGAAATCAAGCAAATGGAGAAAGAAGATACTCGGACGTTCATTGAACGTTTTCGACAGACGACTCTAAAGATGCCTCCTGGTATGCCAGATTCAGCGTTAATTGATACATGCAAGATGAATCTGCGACCATCTATTGCTGTCTTCACGGGTTTCCAATTCCCAGATTGGGCTTCGTTTATTATAGCAGCAGTTTCTGCCGAGACCAATGGTAGGTTGGCTCGTGAACATGGGATGATTTTTGCCTCAGAGGATAAAGGAAAGAAAGGTAATCCTGGTAATAATTTTGGCAATCGTAATGCAAAAGAAAAGGACACCCTTATGGTTAATCTTTCCAAAAACAAAATGACGTCGAATAATCAGGAGTCTTCTAAGCCAAAAGAAGAATATTCTTTTGACGAAAGGGATATCCCAGGGATATTCCAATGTCTGGTGAAGAGTGGCAAACTCCAGATCCCGGAGCCAAAGAGGCCTAATGAGGTGAATATGACTGACAATCCCAAATATTGTATCTATCACAGATATATTAATCATCCCACCAGGACTTGTTATGTCCTAAAGAAGAAAATCCAAGAGCTAATTAATGCCAATTCCATCTCTCTAACTAACGATGAGCATACGGTCACAACCAATATAGTTTCTCTTCAATTCGGAGATTTTTCTTCTCAACAAGTACCAAATGGAATTGGCTCAATTCCAAAAGCGACGATAAAGATTGTGAATATTCCGCCTGCCAAAGAGGAAAATGAAAGATTGTTGCCTCTCATATTAAAAAATGGTGAAATTATGTGGGTACATTCTGACTTAGTACCTAAAATGGAAGATAAAGGTAAAACTTCAAAATCTAAGAAAGGTAAGAAAGTCAAAACCTGCAACATGATTTCTCATATTATTCCAGATCTTGATGATTTGGATCATCTACGGGATGACATTCCTTTAGAAGATAGACTGAGAGGATTGAACATATGTCCTCCAAGTCTGGCTCCTCCTACCAAGCTCAAGCTTACTCATCAGCAGTGGCTAGCCATGAATAGTGTTCTCTTATACAGGGCACAACAAGTCTTCGCTGCTTATGAAAAATCCTATATAGGGATTTTTTCTCGTATCCCGAATCCTTCTCCTTCCGTAGCTACAGAGAATTCTATTCCTTATTCTCCTGTAGTTACAGAGATCTCTTCTTCTTCCTCTGTTGAACCACCTGTTAAAAGTCCATTGCCTATTCACTTGTACAGTCAGCAATCTGTCCTTCTCATGAAGAAGATGGGTTATAATTTTCAAAAGACAGAAGGTTTGAATTATGATAAAGGAATACGACTTCATTTACAAATTCAAAATCAAAAATCTACTGTTGGATTGGGTTCTGAGGTTCTTCATAATAATCCTTGTAAGAAGAAGGCTAAGGAAAGGAAGACTAAATCCTGCAATATGGTACTTCCTT
This sequence comes from Iris pallida, assembly GCA_029216955.1. Lineage (NCBI taxonomy): Eukaryota > Viridiplantae > Streptophyta > Magnoliopsida > Asparagales > Iridaceae > Iris > Iris pallida. Next base: position 8,205,493 of record JANAVB010005999.1, on the reverse strand, counting down.
CTTCTGAGTCTGAAGAAGAAACCTTTGCTGGTACAAGATCTGGAAAAGAGTACCACAAAGATCATGAGGGATCCTCCAAAGAAGTAGAGAATGTTGAAACACCACCAACTCAACCGTCTCCTGTTCCTGCTGTGGTTGAAAAGGGAAAACAGAAAGCAGTACGCTTTGACGTTCCGTTGAAGTCTGCTTCCAGTCAGAGGGTGGTGATGAAACCCTATAAATTTGATATTCTAGCCCAGTTAGCTAATACTCCGGCTAGATTATCTATCTTCGAGTTGCTTCGCCTTTCTAAAGAAAGTCGCGAAACCTTGAGTAAAGCTTTACTGCAAGCTGATTCCTGCTTAGCCCAACTCAAGACTCCTGATAATACACCAGTATCATGCCCACAATGTCATAGTGTGATGGAAGCAATTCCCAACATCACCTTTACACAAGAAGATATGTTGTTGAAGCATAACAAGCATGACAGGCCTCTGTGTTACACTGGGTATATTGAATCCATTGAAGTTGACAGAATTTACATTGATCCTGGGTCTTCCATTAGCATAATTCTTCAAAGTATGCTAAGACCATTGAGGATTCCTACTAGTGACTTAACTTACACTAGTACCACAATAGTTGGTTTCAACTCTGGAAAGAGTAAACCACTGGGGAAGATTCGTATGAAGATTCAGATTGGTGATCTTCGAACTATGGCAACATTCTACGTTATTAATTTAGATGTATCCTACAACATCCTTCTTGGAAGACCGTGGTTACATGAGCATAACATCGTGCCTTCAACTCTCCACCAATGCTTCAAGTACGTGGATTTCCAAGGGGTTATGAAAACTGATTTTGCTGATATCAATCCTTTCAAGGGTGTCGAAGTCTATTTTTTTGATTCAATGCTCTACAAACAAGAGCATGTGAAAGAGATATCAGATATAGCTGAAGATCGATTATCTGTCGAAGATCAGTCTATTATTAAAGATTCGCCAGAAGAGCAACCTTTGAAGATCAAAGTCAAAGGGCGAATTCAACCCCAACCAGTCAACAATCAACCTCTAATGATCAAGGTCAAAGGAAGAACTCAAGCTTCATCTGAGGAATCAGTGAATATTCCTACTAAAAGCCAAGTTCAACCTCTTATGATCAAGATCAAAGGGCGTACTTCTCGTACGAATGATCCAGAACCTCCATTGATTGTCAATCTTGGCAAGTCTACGCAGAAGACGGATGATGGTCCATTAGTAATTAATCCGAAGCATAGCAGTCAAATTGTAAATGATGTAAACATTGATCATTTTGTACTTTCTAATATTAATGAAGATTTCCTTTTTGAGTATATGGCTGTCAAATATGTTGAAAGAATGACTTTATCTTCTGATGATCAAAATCATCAGTGTAAAGACGACATAGACACGGAGGAAATCTTATATATTGACCATAAGAAAAAAAAATTCCTCCTCATGTCGATGTTGGACCTTATGCTCAAAGGTTCCTAACATCTTCTCCCTATCTCCTTCCTGTAGTTGCTTCATCACAAGCTTGTGTAACTTATAGACGTCACGAAGAATCTTATTTCGTGATTCCATCTGATAAGAAAAACAAGCACCAAATTGTGTTTGGCATGGCTAGAAATATCTCTGTTGCTCAGACAGATGATTTGAGAGATAAAGATAAAGGAAGAATCTGAATTGACAGATATAGTCAACAATCTCTCAAGATTATCCAAAATATGGGATATGATTTAAAGACTATGTAAGGTCTCAATCAAGGCAAGGGTAGACGATTACCATTAAGTGGTGATCCGTTTTATCAGAAAACTCGTCATGGGTTGGGATATGATCCGTCCCACATGTTTAATAAGGATATACAAGAAGAATTCTCTTCTACCTCTTCACAATCGTCAGATTCAGAAGAAATTCAATTCATCGAATCTGGTACATCTCACTCCTCATATGTTAGAGGAGGTTATTATGATAAATCTGAGCAAATATTTTCAGTCAACATGGTTCAAACTGATGGTGAATCTGAACCATTTGAAAATGATCCTTGGGCTCAACAGATGGACACTCAGTGAGAACTTCGTTTTGAATAGCGACTGCCACCTACAGAGGATGAGGTTGTCCAGATCGATATTGGAGATGGTACTACACCCAAACCAATATTTATCAGTAAAAATCTTTCTGAAGATGAAAAGGAAGAATTGATAAAACTGATCAAAAAATATATTGATATTTTTGTAAGGAGTTATGATGATATGTCGGGTCTAGATCCTAAAGTTGCTACTCATAAACTCAATATTCTTCCTAATGCTAAGCCTGTGAAACAACAGCAACGACGTTTTCGACCAGATATGATGGATGCAATTGAGGCGGAAGTCAAAAAGCTGATCACATGTGGCTTTGTTCGTGAAGAACAACACCCGGACTGGGTTGCTAATATTGTTCCTGTTATGAAAAAGAATAGAAAAGTTCAAGTTTGCATAGATTTTCGAGATCTTAATGCAGCTTATCCAAAGGATAAATTTCCACTTCCGATTACCGATGTCATGATAGACAATACATGCAGTTTTGAACGCATGTCTTTCATGGATGGATTCTCAGGATACAATCAAATTAAGATGCATCTAGAAGATGAGAAGCATACTGCTTTTCGTACATCCCTTGGGGTTTACTGCTATACGGTTACGCCGTTTGGTCTTAAAAATGTCGGTGCCATGTACCAACGGGCTATGAGCAACATCTTTCAAGAACATCTACGAAAGACAGTAGAATGTTATGTAGATGACATTGTTGTTAAGAGTCGATCAAAAGATGATCACATTAAAGACTTGAAGACAGTATTTGAATTGATGCACCAACATCAATTGAAAATGAACCCTACTAAGTTTTTCTTAGAGGTTTCCAGTGGCAAGTTTTTAGGATTTGTCATTACTTCTCAGGGTATCCATGTTGATCCTGATATGGTTAAGGCAATTCTTGAAATGCGTCCTCCTCGTAATTTGAAAGAACTCTGTGGCTTTCAGGGTCGCATTACTTATATCAAGAGGTTTATATCTAATCTCTCTAGGAGATGTCAACCTTTCTCCCGTCTATTAAAGAAGGGTGTATCATTTGTTTGGGATGAAGCGTGTCAAAAAGCCTTCAATGACATCAAGCAATACCTTATAAATCCACCTGTTCTGGTATTTCCAGTGGTAGGAAGACCATTTTTGCTATATGTTCGAGGCTTGGATTATTCACTTGGTGCTCTTCTTGCACAAAAAAGTAATATGGGGCATGAACAAGCAATTTATTATCTTAGCCGAATGATGGTCGGAACAGAACACAGGTATACTCCTATAGAAAAGGAATGTCTGGCCTTGGTTTTTGCTGTCCAAAAGATAAGACATTATGTGACAGGACAGACTATTCATGTCATCCCCAGAATAAATCCCATTCGGGTATTGATGAGAAAACCGAGCATTCTTAACTCCAGGTTAGCTACCTGGGCGATGTTGCTCACTCCTTATGACATGGTTTATATACCTCAAAAATCAGTGAAGGGTCAAGCATTAGCGGATTTCTTAGATGCTCACCCTATACCTGAAACATCAAAGCTATATGAAGACATTCCAGATGAAGTCGTGGATTGCAATATGACTTTGAAGAATGACATCTGGCAATTATATTTTGATGGAGCATCACGGGTTGGACCTAAGGATAATATTGTCTCTGGAGTAGGAATCGTCTTGGTTTCTCCTGATAAAATGGTCATATACCGTGCCTATTCTCTCAATGAGCCATGCTCTAATAATGTAGCAGAATATAATACTTTGCTGATTGGTCTCCAAGTAGCAAAACAGTTGGACATTGAGTTCCTAGAAGCTTATGGAGATTCTCAACTGATTGTTAATCAAGTTAGAGGGACTTATGAAGTCAGAAATCCAGATCTCATCCCTTACCATCAAGTGGTAATCGAGTTGGTCCTTTCATTCAAAGGATTTTTCATTGAATTCGTACCACGTTCTCAGAATATGGAAGCTGATGCTCTTGCTAGCTTAGCTGCAGACTTGGCTGTTCTAATTCGGAGACAAAATACAATTACTTTGTTGGACCGAGACTTATTCTGTGTCAAGAATAATTTATATATTGAACAGAGTTGTACTACAGAGTCAAGTTCCCAACAGAGGGATTGGAGAAGTCCATTTATTGATTATGCGATTCATGGGATTTTACCTGAAGATCCAAAAGAAGCTGTATCAATTAAGAGACGATCATTTCGATTCTATTATGATTCATTTTTATATATGTTATATCGTCGTTCATACAATGGACTCTTGTTGCGCTGTCTTTCAGAAAGTGAAGCTAAACAGACACTCTGTGAGGCTCATGATGGTGTCTATGGTGCTCATCAATCAGGTCCAAAGTTACAATATCGCATTCGAAGAATGGAGTATTATTGGCCTTCCATGATAGCAAATGCTGTGGATTACGCCAGAAGGTGTAAAATATGTCAGATTTATGCTGACTTTATTCACCAACCTTCTGAATTTGTACATCCTACAGCAGTTTCTTGGCCCTTCGAAGCTTGGGGTATGGATATCATCGGTCCAATTAACACTCCTTCGTTTAAAGGACATCGGTTTATATTGGCTATAACTGATTACTTTTCTAAGTGGGCAGAAGCAATTCCCCTCACTGAAGTGAAAACATCTAATGTGATCAGCTTCATCATGCACCATGTCATTTATCGTTTCGGGATTCCTCGACGAATAATTCATGACAATAGACCACAATTTGCCAGTCAGACATTTTATCGATTCTGTGATAAGAATCGAATTCAAAATTTAGCTTCTACGGCTTATAATCCAGCTGCTAATGGTTTTGCTGAAGCTTTCAACAAGACGATCATCAAACTTCTCAAAAAGTTTGTCTCTTCTAATAAACGTGATTGGAATGAGAAACTTGGAGAATATTTATGGGCTTATTGAACAACAGTCCGAACTCCTACTGGTTTTACACCATTTTTACTGGTTTATGGATGTGAGGCTGTCCTTCCATTGGAAATTCAGATTCCAGCTCTTCGAATAGCCATTGCTAATGAGCTTACTATAGAGAATAATGATCGCTTACGACTCCAAGAACTTGAAGGATTGGATGAAAAGCGTCTTCAAGCACAACAACATATAGAGCTATATCAAGCCCGTATATCTCGAACTTTCAATCGTAAAGTTAAAGAGAGGGTATTCAAGGTTGGCGAGCTGGTATTGGCTGTTCGAAGACCAATGGTAATGACTCACAAAAGCAAAGGGAAATTCCAAGCAAAATGGGAAGGCCCTTATGTGATTGAGACTGTGTTTTCCAATGGCGTCTATCGGTTATCCAAGCCTAATGGAGATCTACTCATGATGCCGATCAATGGCAAATTTCTTAAGAAGTACTATGTATAAAAAAAAGACAGAATGAAAATAAAATCTCCTTTATTGTTATTTTCGTTCAGAACAAAGGATTAAGGACAAGGACCACTGCCTTCCTTATTAAATACATAGTCGGCCAATGCATCAAAGGCATCGTTGCCTGAGTTCACAAAGAACTTACAGGCAGCCATCCTCAGTGCTTCTTCTTCAGGAGTTTTCCTTGGCTGTACTAAGAAAGCAAGGATGTCTTGTGGTGGCTTGGGCGTAGAAGAGCTTTCGCCTATTTTGGTTGGGTCTGACACAATTGGCTCAATGGGGCGCGTCTCGATGACGTCCTCAACTTTCATGGAGACTTTATTCTTTTGCTGCATGTCCTTGGAAGACATTTTCGATAGAGGAATAGAAATAAGAATAAAATGTTACAAAGAGTTCTCACCTATTTATAGGAGAGATCTATTAACGAACCGGTCTTGGAGATTGAAACAACTTTTTATTCCCGAAAAGACCTATCCAATCGTTACATCAGATTCATCCATTTAATCGTAGAATTGAATTGATCTTTCTTTTTTCGAAAGATACAATGGTTCATTTGTTCTTTCATCAATCTTCCTATTCCCCAGCTACCAAGATTTGGTTAAGCTGATTACTCATCTCCTTGGAGAGAACATTTTAATCTTTTATCTTACCAGTTGGTATAAAAAGTTGGATTTATTATTTATCATATTATTATGACCTCTGAATAAATATTAAATTTGCTTGTATTTCCTATCTATCATGTCCATTTGACCTCTGCGTAGATATTAATCTACTTTTCTTTGAGTTCTTACATGCTGTCATGTCCATATTACCTCTGATAGTATTGTATACTCTAAACAGAAAACAAGATTTCATTATCTATCACGTCCATGCTACCTCTGGATAGATACAATATATTGAGTTTAAAAGACTTGTCATGTCTATATTACCTCTGATAAGTATTTTCTATCTCATACATATTGTTTAAATTCTAAGTAAATGATAGGATCACAAAACAAATATTTTATTCATTTCTTGTAGAAATACTACAAAATGGATAAGATAAAAGATGACAAGGAGCTCTTTTAAGGTGGAGCAGAAACATCTTGAAGCAACTTCTGTAGTTCTTCTAGCCGCTTGTCACGAGAGCTCATAACTTTCTTAGTATCTTCAGCACGTTGAGCTTCAGGAGTACAAATACAAGAAAGTCGAGCGAAGCTGATTATCAGATTATCCTTGGCTTCATCAAGGGTTCTGATAGTTGATTCAGCCCCGAAGACTTGTTCTTCTAAAATAGAGCTCTGAGTGAGGTGCAGATTTCGAGCTTCGATCATCTGTTCTCTCTCGGCCTTCAAGCGAGCCAACTCAGCCTCGACCTCTTAGATTTTATCATTTTTATTCTGAATCTCTATGTTCAAAGCATCATAAGCTACTCTATGACCATGCAGTGCGGGCTTTATTCTAGCCAAAAAGGCTTTCTCTTTAGCAACCTTCATACTATGTTCATGGAGAGCTTCATTATATATGGTCGCCCGAGCAAGATAATCAGCCGTTAAGGCGTCATATTCTTCGTGGATAAGACTTTCAACAGTCTCACTTGACAGCTTGATATATTCTCTGATCGGCTGTTCAAGGCCCTCCATAATTTTCTCCAATGCTGCAGCTCTCCCAGCATCATTAAACATAGCAACGTTCCGGATGGTCAGAGTCATTGCTGCCTTTAAAATCTCATAACTGAGGCCCTTATTCAGGACTATTTTTATTAGGGTTGCCAGAGTTTTGTAAATGGTTTCAGTATGAATCTCAACTAGGAGATTCATTTCTATGCTGGAGCTTGGTGTGGCAGCAATATCTAATAGATCTCTTCTTTGGAGACCAGGAACAGATGTTGTTGGTATGACGGCAGGATGAGATGAAGTTGTTGCTGTTACTGCTGTCATGGCCAATTGATCCCTAAGAGTTTCAGGGATTATATCTCCAATACTTACAGATACCATTGGTGTGACAACAGGCTGAGATGGAGTTGTTGTTGTTACTGCTGTCATAGCTAATTGGTTCCCAAGAGCTTCGGGAGCAATGTCTTCAATATTTGTTACTCCAGCCGTTTCTGGAGTTCTAGTAGCGGTAATATTGGTGGATGTAGTGACAATTGCGGGGGCTGGTTCAGGTTCTGGCATTGGCTTGTCAGAAACTGGTACTGGATCAGTAGCAACAGCAGAAGATGTTATTGCAACTTCCCCAGTTTCAGTTGGTGATTTCAGTATGCTTTCAGCATCTTCTTCAATTATTTGCTCCGCAGGATTTTCTATTGCTTCAGTTGTAGTGAATTCTTCTACAGCTGATTCTTTATTCAAATCTGGTTCTCCTCCAGCAGCTCCATCATCACCTACAATGAGGTCTACTGTAGTCTCTTCTTTATGCTGGTCCTCAGCAGGAGAGGACATTTCAGGTTGTGCTTGTTGTACCTCTAATAATGGTGGACATTCTTTATGAGGCTCCATCTCAGGTTTCTGTACTCCCTCCTCTTCATCGTCTTCTTCTTCTGAAGAAGAAGTTTCCTTCTTAGATTCCTTATTTTCGTCATAAATATCTTCTTCTTGAGGAGGAGGAGCTACAGGCTTTGGTGTAATGATAATATCTACAAAATGAACAAAATAAGTTAATATACAAAATCATGATACATAATTTCGTATAGGTTTTGTATAATACCTGGAATATGTGCGTTTTGTTCAAGATATGAATCATAATTGCCATCCCAGTCATCATCATCGAAGTCGAGAGCCGGCTCGTCTGATAGAATACGGTCTCGATCAGCAGTGGATATAGTAGTAGTATCCTCCGTAACTTGTGCCTTAGTTGGCAAAGATAAATGGAGCGAGGAGCTAAGGCATCCAGGAGACAAAAGTGTTACAGCTTTTGGTGCTACTACTGGTGGAGGGGCTGAAGATCCTTCTCCTGGATAGACTGAAAAAGAACCAACAAGATGATCCTCTTCAACCAAGGTGTCATCTTCTGAAGTGAGGGCCCTTGGTTTGGAAGGCCCTTTAGTGGTAGGCTTCTTCTTCTTCTCCGGAGACATCACCGGAAGTGTGGTAGCCGCGCTTTGCTTCCTTTTTCGGGTTTTACCAATAATTATTGGACCCGCAGCTATCTTCCCAGCTCCTCTGGGGATTACTTCCAGAAAATCATCTATAGCAGTAACATTATCAGGCACATCATGAGTTATTCTGATTGGTTCTTTAACATTTTCCTCCTGGGCCCATCGAAGACTTCCTGGCATGCTGTAGCCGTCCTCAAAAGAGCGAATAGATGTATAGAAACGAGCATACGAATGAAGGATACGTAGCTGAGTCGTACTGGTGGCCGTAGATATTTTGAATCTGGCACCAGTACAGGCAGTGTTGAAATACCTCCATGCTCGAGCACCGTCAAGCAGTTTCCCTTGGTGACGAAAATTGGTAGAGGGGTTACCAACATGAAGTTGGTCGTACCCAAATTGGCGAGCGAACCTACTGGGTAAGTATGGTTCGAAGGCACAATTATCTTTATTTCTGTACATTAGATGCGAGGGTCAAATGTACACTAGCCATCTGAAGACAGGTCTTGGTAATGAAGCTATTTTTTCTACCCTATCTTCAAATTGTGCACCAAGGCAGTCGGCCGGAACTGGTGGCCTTGTGCAAAAGAAATTCCACCCGTGAGAATAATTCAATGCTGCTCTGGTGTCTGCCACCGTTGTAACTCTCCATGTGGATTTGTAAAATTTTTGGAGGAAAATCTTTGCTTCATCCTCAGGGCCCGTTGGCAGCAAATTACAATTGTGGTGTAGTAACCAACCCACCAGATAGGTGTATGGTAACTCCACCCTTGGAAAGTTATATCGATGAGGAGAATTATTAATCGGCTCTTCACCGAAAGTCCGTAGACCTGCGTTGATTCGGCATACCACCGCCGACAGCAGGTTAATTCTGTGATTAAAAACCAAACGTACCGCCGGCCACAGTACGGTTCGGTGAATTCTATCCATGGTACTGATCCCTGGCACGACCCACCTTCGTAGCCATAGGGATAAAAAGCCTGCCAGCATGGCCTTCTTTGATAGCTTCTGACTACCATGTCTCAGGTAGCTCAAAGTTTCAGTCCCCGCAGGGATATCTTCGGTTTTTGTAGACAGATATTGGTCTCGAGACTTATGCGAGGCCATTAATTCTTGAATTAAATCTGTAGGAATTATAGAGCAAGGTTTGATGGTCTGAGTCTTGTATTCTCGGAACCTGCTCTTCTCCGTCTTGGACACTCTATTTTTATGATAAAATAGATAAGTTGTCCATTTGGTTATGTATGCTAGATGTGATCCGGTTTCATAAATGCTGGTGCAAATCAGATAATGGCACATAAGTTCTTCGTAGACTTGCACCAGTTCGGGGTTCTTCTCCCGAATTTCTGCCAATTCTCGATTGGAGGGAATATATTCTTCATAGGGGAACTCGCCCATTGGCAGCTTCGAGATGAACTGCATCTCATGTAGGGCCAGACCCATCTCGCCATGTGGAGTTGCGAAAGTTCCTGTCGAACTCATATACAACTCCAATAAAGCCAGGAACAGGTTGTCGTTCAGTGGAATGCCATAACTGGTAGAGGCCACCGCTTTATACAAACCGATGTTGTCCAGTTCTGTTTCGAAATGCTTCATGACCCAGTTGCTGATTTGAATCCAATTACTGCTATAAGGGGTCAACCACCCTGTCAGCCTAGGGTTGGTCTGAGGATATAAGACTCCTTCCTTTATGAACTTATTTACGAACATGGGTATTTGTACCGGCTGGATAAGAGAGGAATCCTCGCTCGGTATAAGCCCAGGCAATAGTCCAGAGAACGGGATGACACCACCGCAATGAGCTTAATATGGTAACCCGTGTCATTTGCTCTCTCTCTCTCTCTCTTCTGAAGATGATTTTGCCTGGTTTGCCATAGCTATTGGGAGTCAAATTCCACAGCATTTGATGGTGATGCGTAGCATGGACGAAAGCGGATAAAGGATAATCCCTGTCCATGTCAGGGAGATACATCACCCTGTCTCTAGATCTAAATACCCAAAGCTCCTTCTTGGGATGAGGCTGCGACTTGAAATCTATCGCATCCCCAAATAAGAAAGCCGGCTTCAAGAATTGTTGGTTGTCCAGTGACACCAACACCTCCCCGTCGATCATGGATAATAGCATTCTATCTTCCTGGGCAGATATTATCTGTGCTCTCGCTGCAGGATATTCGGGGTCGGATTGAGGAAATTTGACATGAGGTAAATCCTTCAAATAATTCGAGCCCACCATACCCGCTGATGAGCCAAAAACCTCTTCAAGTGGGTGAGCTTGCAAATCTACTAACAAAAGGAAAAAGAGATCAAATTAGTTTGAGTAAAGACATTGACTTTTATGCTTGCTAAAGTTGATAAAAGTTTTTAAAGTATATGAAGTCTTTGTTTTACAAAGTCTCTCAGTGATTGATAAATTTTACGCTACCACATGTTGATGTGAGCGTAATGTGTCTTTTACGCTGGCATGCATGAACATGAGCAAAGTTAAGTTTTTACGCTGGCACATTAATTGTGGGTGTAATTTAAGTTTTACGCTGACACGTATAACGTGAGCGTATTTCTTAACTTTTATGCTGACACGTATAACGTGGGCGTATTTCTTCACTTTTATGCTGACACGTACAACGTGGGCGTATTTTATTTTTTCATTTTTTTTACGCTAACACGTATAACGTGGGCTTAAGAACTGAAGGTTCGAGTTATCTTCTTCTTCCCTGACGAGTTTTTCCAGCCGAAGAATAGGGTTTTACCCATCATAGGCGGAGCTACGGCTGGGTTGGGCTGTCGGTGTGGTATTGACGACCGAATGGGAGTTTTCGCACGTTCGGCCGACGATGAATCGACGGCAGATTTCTTCCCCTTACTGCTGGCGGTGGATGATTTCTTGGGGGCCATCGGATCAAAGTGAGGTTTCGAAGAAAGAAAGGGCAAAGGGATTCGGAATTGCAAGAAGATGAGTAAAGTGTTTTCTCTCTCTGAAAAGACCTATTTATAGAGAAATTCAAATCGGTTCAAATTCCCTGAAATTATGCTGACAGTTGGATATCCCTCTGTTTACGCCGACTGTTGGATATCCCGAATTTTACGCGGATGACCAGTGGATATCCCAAACTTTACGCTGACTGGTCAAATCCTGAGTTTTATGCTTCATGTTCAAAGTATTTCGAAATTCTTGAAGTCTTTTTCAAATTTTGAAAACTTTGAAGGGGGTCTTGTAGGAGCGTAAAAAATGTGTTCTTCATAGACTAAGTCAAAGAGATAGAGCATTCCACTCAAAATGATCTATTTTACGCCAAGGACAGACTAATCACTTTACGCCAAGGTCAAGCCAGTGGTTTTACGCCAGAGATAAGCTAACCACTTTACGCTGGACAAAGCTGTCAAAGTCATGCATTTAATACAAAGTCTGACATGAAGATTTACTGACAGCGTGCAACACAGAATTTGAAGGGATTTATTTTACACAGAGACCAATGTTGTCGTTTAGTATGTGGATTGAGCTATTTTACGCTCACAATATGGCTTCTTTTACGCATGGAGACTATATGAGTTTTTACGCTCAAAAGTTGACGTGTGCATAAAGTTTATTTGGGCTACATTTTACGCTCAAGGCTATTTTTAGTCACTTTACGCGGGAAATCCATGTCAGGGCTATTTTACGCCTAGTCTATTACTTTACGCTCAGAGTATGTTTGGGTTGTTGTTTACGCCCTATCCTTCCTGACTACTTTAGAACGTGGTTTGCTTACATGGCTCTCATACCACACATCTCGAAGAACGTGTGTACGTGCATCCTATTCTTATTGAAATAATGAGACACGTGTCAACGTATACAGAGGATGACTTCAGTCATGGGTGGCAGTTATTAGCGTAAAGACAGAACTTTTGCTGAGTTTTACGCACAGAAGGTCAAGTCTATAAATAGATTGATTTTTCTCATAAGACGGACAGAGAGAGGGACAAGGAGAGAATACATAGAGATCAGAACCCAGAGATTTTGATTCTCCAGAGCATTCTTTTTCAACTTTTCTTCCAGAACAGAGTGAAGCAAAGCAGGAAAGCATTCGGCATCGCCATCAATGCCCAAGTGTGTCGATACCTTTCTGGTGACTTAGTTCTTCCAGTTGTTCATCTTCTAGCAGTGATCTTCATCATCATCGTATGGTCCAAGGAACAAAGTGATCGACTTCAGATCAGACTCCCATAGCAATACTTCCCAGAACAATTTGTACTATTTGTACTTTTTCTCGTTTTATTTTCAAAAGCCAATTTCAGGCCTTTTGTTAAGTGAAACACTCCACATATATATATCTATATACACATATATGTATATAACATAGGAATCTCAACTACACACTATATATTCACATTATATATATATATCACTCTTACTTTCATATACATATATAACACACATAGACATAGAGAGAGAGCCATGAAATCAAGGTAATGTGTATGTGCATGTGTGTTACTGTGTGTGACAGGAAAGTGAGAGTGTCATAGATTTTTTGTGTGTGTGTGTTTACATGTAATAGAGTGTGTGTAGTTTTTTTTCCAGGTTTTAGATTAACAGTGTATCACAGGATTAGTGAGATGCAAAGTGTGAATGAGTGAATATAGGCATATGTTAATCCCAGGTTTGTTTATAGGTTCAACAGTTAGCATGCAACCCAATCCCACATTCGAAATCCCATTCCTCAAACACAATCATAAACCAATATCACAGCAACCTAATACATATGTAGGGAGTCTAGATTGAACATTTAACAGCATTAACATCAGTAAAATGCAATTAAAACTGAAGAACAGTGCACAATTTAGGGAGTATCAGTAAACCTTCAGTCCCTCTGAATTTTGAATCCTCTTCCATCAATATCAACACAAAATGAATCCCTACTAAGCTAACATGTTATTTAATGTACAAAAATTTAAATCATAACAAAATACATGATATTAAATCATTAACATGTAAATCGAATGGTGAAACTGTGATTAGAGTTCACTGATGCTTGCAGTATCAGTAATTAGGAACATTTCCTATTTCGAGTAAAATAGCAATTAATCATATTGTGGTAAGGTTGGTAATTATTAACCAATAGGTGCTCGTGTCATACACTTACTATTGTGTCCAAAAACAGGACACAAATGTGTCCAAACACGCACATAAACTCAAACACACAGACTGGGTTCAGTGCACAGCGCCTGTGTCCAGTGCGGGTTGAATCCCTCACTCGACACGAACCCAAATGACACGTGGTCTTGGGGGTGTCGTGTCAGACGTTGCCCTAAGGCCTGTGTCAAAGGACACGTGTCCTCATGTCTAAAGCAGGTCGCACGACCCTGCATGTAGCAGGACAACACTGTCCAGTGCGCGCGGTCGTGTCCACGAGTCCAGTACGCCTCCAAAACGACACGAAACAAGCTCAGTCGTGTAGAAACCCATAAGCGTCACTAAAACCTATTTTTCTATTCAAACATATTCTGAAAACAAGATCGAAATGCCCACTGTGGCATTTCGTCGAACACTTAGAAACCTACACCGATACGTGTCCGATGCGGACACGTAAAGGACACAAAACTTCACAAATCCTATTCCTACAGTGAGAGGACACCTAGAGCTATGCATCCATGCCTAGAAATCGAAATTTTATGGAGGGAATAGGAAGTTACCTATAGGTGTTCTTCCTCAACGAAAACTTCAAAAATAGGGATCTCCTCTAGCTAGCTCAAGGCTCCAAAGTAGCTCAAATCTGTCATTAGTCTCCACCAACAGTAGGGAAATACAAATTAGGTCACCATGGAAGAAGTTTGAATGACAAAGGATCATTATTGATTAAAATAGGAAAGAGTTTCAATGAAGACAAACCTTGTTCTAGAAAAATGAAGGAATGAACAAAAAGAGGCAACTAATTTTGAGAGGGATTAAATAGAGATGGGGGATACCTAGGCTGGCCATAGAAGTCTAGGGTTAGGATTTTAGGATAGGTCAAGGGATCTCCTTCCATCTAGTTTAATCAATGGTCTAAAATCTAGGTTTCACATTTGTCTTAATTGCAACCTAGTTAGCTCTAACTATTCATGACTTAACCTAAACTAATCATAACTAACTAATACTAACCATGGCCCACTAAGACTAGCTATGACTAATCTAGGTTAGGTCCAATCTAGGTTAGGGCGAATCACAACCCAAGGCAATTAATTAAATAATATTAAAATCACACCAATCAAAATAATATATATTAAATTCCAAATAATTATAATAAATCACAATAAGCTCAAATAAATTCAAAAATGACCAAAATACCCTCTAGGCTAAATGCACTAAATTGAACCTCTACCCACATGGTTAGGCTCTAGGTCAACAGTCTGTAAGGTCACACTAGCAACACCAAAATCATAGGTCATGACTTAAAAATAGTTTTTAAATGATAAAAATCACCAAAAATCATATTATGATTTAAATACCATTATTAAATGTTTAAAAACACAAAAGTTCAAAATTATTCTTATTTTAGAAAACTGGGTGTTACAAGTCTACCCTCCTTAGAAAAATTTTGTCCTCGAAATTAAAATGGTAGTAATCCTTCTAAGTCAACACCCCACAATCAAAGTTTCAATTCACACGATCCGATAATCATATACGTCTGTCCAAAATTATGATACTCAGAATCTTCGTCATGCTAGTGAGCAAGATTACGATAATCACATAGCCCTCGACTAAGGTACATACCTCTAGAATTATGGTATTTAAAATTTTTGCATTGCCGTATGCTTGGTCGCGAAAACCTTAAATTCCTATACCCGAGAAATATATCCAAAATCTGACTATATGTCCTCACTATGCCAGCTAACATGACTATAAAAGTCTCTAGATCCCATAACTTAGGCGACCTAGCCCATACGACTTATCTCGGAAGAAAACCAAATCGAAAAGAAATGCCAGATCAAAACTTATCAACAAATAAGGAAGCAGATAAGAACAGATGGAATTAAATTTCAGGATAGATATAATGAGGCAAGGTGGAAATTGAATCGAAAAGAACAGAACCTGAAAGCACCTCTCCCACTGCCTGAGCATCCTCGACTGTCATGGCGTAAGCTTGCCCCTGCTGGCCTCCTCCAGCCTTATGCTGATACTGCACAAATCTCTGTTGCTGTGTCTGAAAGGGTAGTCCCTCATGCTGGCTCACCGGAGTCCTCGCTCCTGATCCCTGAGCTATCCGTTTATGAAACTTGGGACACTTTCTTAACTGGTGATATGATGCTCCGCAAAGTAGGCACTTGCCCAACCTCATTCGGTATTTTACTCCAATCGTGCCCTGATTTCCTACAGAAAGGGCAACTGGTAACCTGCTGCTGTCAAGGGGTCTGCTGTGTCTATAACAGTGGTCCCTTCGGCTGCTCTATCGGAGCCCTAGCTCTTGCTGCTACCTGATTCATTGTTGTCTGGCTCCTAGGACATTCCCTACACCGATGCTCCGCTGAACCACAAAGTAAACACCTGCTAAGCCTAATCTTGCAGTCGTTCCACCCATGGCCTGCCTTCTTGCAGAAGTTGCACCTAGCGTCCTGCTGCTGTCTGGATGTCTGGTAGAAATATGCACGTCCCTGACCCTGAGGGTGCTGCTGAACAGGTCCCTGCTGATATTGATGCTGACTCTGTACGTGAGGCCTCTTAGCCTGACCTCCACTGCTGCTAACTCCATGAATGTCATGTCTCCTCTTGAACAACTGTTGCCGCTGAGATTCCACTATCTGGTGGAAGAAGGAGAACAACCGTGCCACGTCCTCTGGTCCTGATGGAGACTACTGCTGAAGAACGTTCGGGACGACTGGGGAAAGTCTCGGAGTAGGAAGAGGTGCACTCCCATAAGCTGCAGATATCCCAGCCTAAGCTGGCATAATAGAAGCTGCAATCTCGGGGCCCTGTTGATCAGGACGAGGAGTAGTAGAGCCCTCAGTGGTGTCTTCCGATCGAGACGATGAGATCGCATCTCCATAACCATCCTGAAGACAGATCAAACGAGAGGACAATCACTGAGAATGAAGCGATAACATCAAGGGAGGTCGGTTTATTTTCAAGGAAAGACAATAATGCAGCAAATTTTTAGGTAACAGGAATTCGATTAAGAGCTTTTCCTAATATGATTGAGTACCTTCAAAAATATCCTAATCCTACTGTAGGCTGTAGTGATACTCTAGTTCGAATATTACTACATAAACTCGACCTGCATGGGCCACCACTAAAAATGTGTCACGACCCATACCCACTGTGAGGGTACGAGAACGTAACAATGCCCAGCCTACGCCGTAGTGTCGACGGTAGAACGCTGTCCTAGGTCACAACATCTAACAATATAAGGTACCTGAACAATATATACCCTCCGAATGGAGGTGACATAACAGAACAGTCTCAATCACATCTAAGGCAGATACAGAATAGTAGAGGTAGATAAATAGATCAAAACCACAATGTCATACAAATAAGAGAGAGAATCTAAGTGTCTAAGATAACAACTCAAGAAACATCCAGCTCAATACAAGTCTCTAAATATATACAACATCTCAGAACAACAACTGAAAGTCGAATAAACAATGCTGAAAAAAAAGATAAAGCCTAACTATCTAGCCTAGACTATGGGAGTAGCATCCTGTACTGCAGCTGGATCCTCCAGAGGAACCAGGTCGCAGGTGTCGTCTAAGCCTGCTCCATAACAGGTGGTGTATAGGGCATCATCCTCATCCTCTGTAATATTTTCAACAGGTCCAGTCAGGACAGGAGCGAGCACAATACATCTCACGCAGATCATATCAAGTTAGGAAAAAATAAAGCATGCAATAGAGTGAGATACAAGAAACGCTGAAAAGAGAATATATATAAAGTAAAGGAGATAACCGTAAGAAAATATCTACTATAAATAGAGAACTAGCAGTGACTAGTGAGTCAGAGTAAAATATAGGCATGTCAATGGCATAGGAAAATTCATGACTACAGCTAAGAGTGATTCATGACTACAGCTACTTGGATATTATTCACATGCCTATTTCTACTCCGCCATCCCCAATCAATACACAATGATCTGTTTAAGTTATGTTAAAATTTGTAAAACTTCACATGGCTCATAAAATGAGTGATACGTGAAGGTTATTCATGATGGCTCTGTGAATATGAGAGTACATGTGTCACAAGCGATTCGTGAATCAATGATAGCATAGAGATACGTGATGATTCGTGAAACGCACAAAACATATAGTATTCGATGCTTCCGAAGGGGATAACATCTCATGAAAAGATCTATTTAGTACCAATCCGTGCTACCAATGTGTCAGCATCAAATAAGGTAATCTAAAGCAAGAATATAAATCCTAGCAAGTATGAAACGGTCAGAGAATGTACTCGCCTGATATCCTGAACGTCCAGAAGAAAATTACTGCCTGAGGAGTGGTATTTGGCTCCTAATGAGAACAATACAAGTCACAACATGTCCAGCTAATAAAGTAAGATACTATGATGCAGTCTACATGATATTAGGTCAATCCTAGACCAAAGTCAACCCTGGTCAACTTCAGTCAACTAAAAAGTTAAAGTTAGGTCAACTAGGTCAACCTAGACTCAATGAAGTCTAACTAGGCCTAAACAGTCTCCTAGCTAGAACACACCATACACTAGTCTATAGGGTATTACACATGTGTATATTTCATATACATAAGGCCACCCAAGGGTACCCTAGGCTATGTCATCTAGGTTATAGGACATAGGCCAACTACTTAGGCAATTAGCAATACTCTAGGCTATACATCTATGCACTCCATATATATATATATATATATATATATATATATATATATATATATATATATATATATATATATATATATATATATATATATATATATATATATATATACACATATATGTATATAACATAGGAATCTCAACTACACACTATATATTCACATTATATATATATCACTCTTACTTTCATATGCATAAATAACACACATAGACATAGAGAGAGAGCCATGAAATCAAGGTAATGTGTGTGTGTGCATGTGTGTTACTGTGTGTGACAGGAAAGTGAGAGTGTCATGGATTTTGTGTGTGTGTGTTTACATGTAATAGAGTGTGTGTAGTGTTTTTTGTTTCCAGGTTATAGATTAACAGTGTATCACAGGATTAGTGAGATGCAAAGTATGAAAAAGTGAATATAGGCATACGTTAATCCCAGGTTTGTTTATAGGTTCTACAGTTAGCATGCAACCCAATCCCACATTCGAAACCCCATTCCTCAAACACAATCATAAACCAATATCTCAGCAACCTAATACATATGTAGGGAGTATAGATTAAACATTTAACAGCTTTAACATTAGTAAAATGCAATTAAAACTGAAGAACAATGCACAATTTAGGGAGTATCAGTAAACTTTCAGTCCCTCTGAATTTCGAATCCTCTTCCATCAATATCAACACAAAATGAATCCCTACGAAGCTAACATGTTATTTAATGTACAAAAATTAAAATCATAACAAAATATATGATATTAAATCATTAACATGTAAATCGAATGGTGAAATGTGATTAGAGTTCACTGATACTTGCAGTATCAGTAATTAGGAACATTTCCTATTTCGAGTAAAATAGCAATTAATCATATTGTGGTAAGGTTGGTAATTATTAACCAATAGGTGCTCGTGTCATACACTTACTATTGTGTCCAAACACGCACACAAACTCAAACACACAGACTGGGTTCAGTGCACAGCGCCTGTGTCCAGTACGGGTTGAATCCCTCACTCGACACAAACCCAAATGACACGTGGTCTTGGGGGTGTCGTGTCAGACTTTGCCCTAAGGCCTGTGTCAAAGGACACGTGTCCTCGTGTCCAAAATAGGTCACACGACCCTGCGTGTAGCAGGACAGCGCTGTCCAGTGCGCGCGGTCGTGTCCACGAGTCCAGTACGACTCCAAAATGACCTAAAACAAGCTCAATCGTGTAGAAACCCATAAGCGACACTAAAACCTATTTTTCTATTCAAACACATTCTGAAAAATTGATCGAAATGCCCACTGTGGTATTTCGTCGAACACTTAGAAACCTACACTGATACGCATCCGATACGGACACATAAAGGACACAAAACTTCATAAATCCTATTCCTACAGTGAGAGGACACCTAGGGCTATCCATCCATGCCTATAAATTGAAATTTCATGGAGGGAATAGGAAGTTACCTATAGGTGTTCTTCCTTAAAGAAAACTTCAAAAATGGGGATCTCCTCTAGCTAGCTCAAGGCTCCAAAGTAGCTCAAATCTGTCATTAGTCTCCACCAACAGTAGGGAAATACAAATTAGGTCACCATGGAGGAAGTTTGAATGAAAAAGGATCATTATTGATTAAAATAGGAAAGAGTTTCAATGAAGACAAACCTTGTTCTAGAAAAATGAAGGAATGAACAAAAAGAGGCAACTATTTTTGAGAGGAATTAAATAGAGATGGGGGGATACCTAGGCTGGCCATAGAAGTCCAGGGTTAGGGTTTTAGGATAGATCAAGGGCTCTCCTTCCATCTAGTTTAATCAATGGTCTAAAATCTAGGTTTCATATTTGTCTTAATTGCAACCTAGTTAGCTCTAACTATTCATGACTTAACCAAAACTAATCATAACTAACTAATACTAACCATGGCTCACTAAGACTAGCTATGAATAATCTAGGTTAGGTCTAATCTAGGTTAGGGCTAATCACAATACAAGGCAATTAATTAAATAATAAATTCACACCATTCAAAATAATATATATTAAATTCCAAATAATTATAATAAATCACAATAAGCTCAAATAAATTCAGAAATGACCAAAATATCCTCTAGGCTAAATGCACTAAATTGAACCTCTACCCACATGGTTAGGCTCTAGGTCAACAGTCTGTAAGGTCACACTAGCAACACCAAAATCATAAGTAATGACTTAAAAATAGTTTTTAAATGATAAAAATCACCAAAAATCATATTATGATTTAAATACCATTATTAAATGATTAAAAATGCAAATGTTCAAAATTACCCTTACTTTAGAAAACTGGGTGTTACAATGTTCATTGCGATGCCCTTACTACTCTGTCTTTATATTCTTATTATATGATATTCTAAATAGTTATGGTACAGTTCATTATGTTCATCATGTATTACAATTACTATTACTGTTCTATAGCTTTTATCATTTAATTGGAATTGTTGTTAGGATTTATGCTTCGCTCCAATCCTGACTGGATATATTTTTTAGATGATGGTTGCCCTACCTTTTTCGGCCATAGGGTGTAGTAGGTGTAGATCGGAAGACTCTGGTTCAGAAGGGTTAGCTACAGCTGAGGAGACTTTAGTGGCAGCTTAGTTAGACTAGGTTTTGTACTGGATATGTCTCTAGCCTTATGACTTTGTCCTGTTAATATTCTAGACTTGTATTTGGGATAGTGACTTTTAGAATCTCATTGGACATGTATTATTTTTATGTTAGACTTTCTCTGGATTTTCATATCAAGTTGTTAGTACCTATTTTGTGTCATTTATCTTCCTTATAGACTTGTGATTGAGTATGAATATATCATATTTTGTCCTCCGATTGGAATTTAGATATATTGACAGGATATAATATTATTATTGTTAGCTAGTATAGTAGACCAGACAGCATTCTACCGTCGATGTTACGGCGTGGGTTAGGCGTCGTCTTGTACTCGTGCCCCTAGATTGGGTGCGAGTTGTGACACATTTTTGTGGTGGCCCATGCAGGTCAGGCTTCACAATTAATGTGATGTTATGGTAGTGCAACAACTTAGTTGTACTACTGCGAGCCTGCGATAGGATATAGAAAACAGGATAATGGGATGGGAGTATACTTGATCACATTTAGGATTCCTTGATAGTTACTAGAATGACCCTTTAGAATCTCACTATAAACTTTATCTCGGAGACTGTTTCCACTTGTATCCTTCTACTCTTCTTTGTTCGTGATTAAATTTCATTCTTGGTGATCGTTGTTGAATTTCATCTTTGGAGTTCATCGTTGACTTTGATTTTATATCAGATAAATTTTATGGACTAAATAAAGGTATATTCTGATGACATACTTGATAAGGACAGAGTGAAAGGTAAGTCTCTACTTTAGTCATGGAGTCTAGAGTTTATCGCGGCCATACTAGCTGGGGTGGCAAAGACAGAGAGCTTGAATGGGGTATGTTTATTTGGTTATGAAATTTAGAGTTCTCGTAGCCATACCAGTTGGCATGGTAAGAATTCTAGATAATATAATTATAGAGGTATATACCTTAGCTAGGGACTCTATCGTCTATCGCAGCTATGCTTACTAGCGTGACGAGGATTCTGTGTGACATGATTACGGGTAGACGTGTATAATTATCAGAGTGTATTTTAAATTGCTTCTAACATATCGTCTCCATCATTCATTCTTGTTATCATTAAGTTCTATTCCATCACTTTATTTTCTCAGGATATAGATACCCATCTCTAGCCCAGTTCCTTATAAAGTTTTACCTTCATTAGTTTCTAAGGTTCTTTGGATAATGTGGTAGTTTGGTAACTTACAAAATGGTGGGTGTCTAGTGGAGGGTCAGTATTGATTGTGAGGAGTGTAGTTTGTGAGTCTGAGAGTGGTTTCTGGTTGGGTATATGAGCATTAGGTATCAATATATAAGCATAAGACGACCAATAGCATAGTAACCTAGCAACCATATTTATGGTAGGTTTTAGTGTATTACCCTGCATAGAGTGTGCCCGAAAGTAAGTGTGCTCATGTCTTTGGGGTTTGAGTCTATCATTAGTATTAGAAGTAGTAACCCATAGTAGATAGTGTTTATGTTCATTATGATAGTTACTAGTTTTCATAATTATGCTGAACGATAATCTGTCTTATAGCCCTTCGATGATTTCTTGTTCCATCTATCTTTCCAAAATGGCACCCGTGACCAGAGCACGTCGTCTGAGAGCAGTTGTAGTTTCGAAGATGACTGAGGGCATACTTCCATCTCCTATTGCTTAGGAGGTAGTGACCCCTCCCATTGACCAGGGGGTAGTAGTACCTCCTACTGTTGAGGAGGTGGTAGCAGCCTTACCAGAGAGTCCTCATCCACCTCTTACCATTCAGGAGATGGTTGCAGCTTTGTCTGAGACCGAGAGACTTCCTTTGCCTCCTAGAGTGGTACCCCATACCATATTATCAGAAGGCTTACCCACCGATGGGGCTCAGATATTTAGACTCCTCCGGACGTGTTAGAGACACAGAGAGTTCAGACCGAGATCCTGAAGGAGCAGAGTCAGAGGATCCAACAGCTGTGGGACCTAGTGCATTCTTGAGGAGGAGAGCCTAGTCCTAAGAGAGTGAGGAGCGGCATCCACCCTGGGCCTCAGAAGAGCCCAAACCTTCAGCCTATGTCATATCCCAGTTTAGATTCTGGCTCAGCAGAGGCCAGTAGAGCGGATGCCTACCTACTCATTCTGTAAGAAGTTGGGACATGTATGGAATGACTGTTGGAAGAGAAAGGGGTTGTGCCTGTATTGTGGGTCAACTACACACCAGATGCGAGATTGTGCTAGTATGCTACCTCTTATTGAAGCCCCGACTCAAGGAGGGAATTCCAGCCACTAGACCCGGTTGGAGGTGAGTAGTTAACCTTGAATGCATGAATAGATTGTAGCATTATATATGATGTGATATAGTATTAATCGACAAAGCTGATAACTAGGTCTGATAATGGGAAGACCAATGATAAAGGTGGTGGGTTAGCATGTTGTTTTGTTCAGACTTTCTTTCTTTTCTTCCTCTATTGTTTGTGTATTTCTTTCATACCTTATGAATTGCCTTGTGCTATAGTATGTTTAGTGTAGTTAGTTGAGACCCCTAATTGAGATTGCGTGCCATAATCAGTAATACCGTAACCATGCATATTTGTTTCTTTAAATAGAATTGTAGGATTTAGGTAGGACCTTCTTGGACAATGATTGTTAGGGGCTTGACCTAGAGAAGAATACAACCAACTTAAATTTTGAGGACAAAATTTTTCTAAGGGGGTAGGATTGTAACTATCTAAATTTGTGAGAGGGATAATTTTGTCATTTCATAATTCTATTATATTATGAATGTTTATTTATGAAATATTGCGTATAATTATTTATTTATAATGTGTTAGTTGTTACGGTTAGTGGCTAGCCTAATTGTCATACTTGTGTTAGTGAACCGGTTAGTCTACACACTAAACTAGAGCCCGACAATTAGCATGTCATGACTCATAGACTAACTTATTAGAATAGGCCCATTAGGCTCATTAGTCATGACCAATTAGTTAAAATAAAGATTAGACTATTGACCAAAATAGGTCAAAACCCTTCAATGCCAATAAGTAGCCATATGACAACTATTAGGGGGCTAAGAATTTTGGATTAAGCCCTAACTAGGTTTCATAGCCGGGAAAATGGAGAGGCAGTCCCATTCCTTTATTTCATTCCCATAGCCTCCATCTTCCAAAATTTGGTGCTCTTCCCATTTGGAACCATTCCTCCATCAATTTCTTCCAAATCCTACTCATTCTTCCATCTATTCCTCCCATTCTCTACACAAGAAGAAGTCCAGAAGGATCTTGGAGGCTAGGAGCAAGGATAGGAGTCACTTGCTAGGAGCTACGTATCCGGATCGTGTCTATTTGGCTATTTATTGGAAATACATCTTCCAATAGGTATACACATCTCTTTTCTTATTATTTAGACTCTATTTGTGATATTAAACTCCTAAGAATTCACCCATGGACTAGGGCTACCTATAGAAAGAGTTTTGAGACAATAATGAGTCTCCATTTGAAAGTTAGATTTTGTACCATTTTTGAAGGAATTCTGAGAATGGCACACTAAGTGTTTGACACTAGATTTGTTAGGCCTAATTAGTGTAGATTGGATAGTGTGTATCTATTTCGCATCCAAAAATGGACACGGCTAGGTCATGTCGTGATACGGTAGGACACGGGACCAATTTGTGGATTTTGACCTCCTACACTTGTGATACACATGACACATTCTATACAACACATCACTATAGCTATCTATTATGTTAAATAGACTCTAATTAACATTTTAGATGTGATCATAATGTTTTGGGGATGTTTGTGTGTGTGTATCATGAGAGTATCACATGAGTATCACACCATGATACCTATGTGTATCTTGAGGCACACCAAGTGTTTGTTGATATGCTTTTAGCTTGACTATAGGCATGTAGAGTGTGTGTGGTTATGCATGTGCACAAGTGTGAGTCCATATATGATATAAATATATGTAATGTAGAGTGTGTGCATGTGTGTACATATAGGTATATGCCTGTGGGAGTGACCATATATGTGAGATAGGGTGTGTATCATGTGCATGCACCAGTGTATGTGGTGGGTGGGTGTCAATTGTTACACATAGGCTTGTGTATGTGATTTATATATGTATATGTATTATATACAATATATATGTGAGTATGTATGTGTGCCATATATATGTATATAGATGTGTGTGTATGTGTGTGTGTGTGTGTGTGTGTGTGTGTGTGTGTGTGTGTGTGTGTGTGTGTGTGTGTGTGTGTGTGTGTGTGTGTGTGCGTGTGCATTGGGATTCCAAGGTGAACCTGTGTAATAGAAGGAAATGAAGGACAATAGGAAGGGGTGTGCAGGAAATGAAGGTAGGTAAGGGAAAACAGCATATTGGGGGAGTCATTGGCCTTGTTCAAACAGCAGTATATGTCAAGATTTGGAGGAAAACATGTTTGTAGGCATGTGCACTAAGTGCACAGGATTAGAGAAAATAGGGGGTCGAGGTACTGCCAGTGCACATGTAATAGAAAACCCATGTACAAGTGATTAGGGGAAATAGGGGATGACAAGCTAGTATAGGGTATGCAGGGAAAGAAGGCAGGATAGGGGGTCACCCAATAGCAGGGCATATGTGGTTGGAGTAAACCTGTGCACCAGGT
The DNA here is from genome assembly GCA_029216955.1 of Iris pallida. NCBI lineage: Eukaryota > Viridiplantae > Streptophyta > Magnoliopsida > Asparagales > Iridaceae > Iris > Iris pallida. The sequence goes on along the minus strand of JANAVB010005999.1, from coordinate 8,179,978 downwards.
GCACAGGAATTGAAGACTTCAAAAAGATTGTATTTGTGTACATTGTGCACAGATATGAACAGGCAGTACGTGTAGGGATGCAGGTAAGGAAACAAAGGGGTTTAGATGGGAATTAACAGGGTTGCAATAGAAGGAAAGGCAATAACATGGGTTAGGAGCAGGAATCAGTACATTTTGTACTGTGTGCCCAAATGCAAGTGCACCTGGCTTAAAGGCAGCAGCAATAGCAAGCAGGTGCCCAATACAGCTGTTGGCCACTGCCTTGCAGTGGCAAGCAGTAGCAACATTGCTGCTTGGGGTACATCATTTGCACAAGGCAACATTGCCCGTGTGATGTGCACCCAGGTAAAGGTTGGCACTGCAGTTAGAGAAAGAAAACCATAGAGCAACAGCAGGTAGAAACCTGTCATAGGCAGTATGAGAGAGTGTAGGTATGTGACACACACACCTGTGAGAGGGCATGTTTATTAGTGTTTACATGTGAATTGTGTGTGTGTGTGAGGGTGTTTGTATTGTTGTGAGAGCATATAGGTAAGGGGTTAGGTGATTGTTGCAGGTAGATGTTTAGGTAGACATATAAGCTTAGGGAATGAGGGTTTAAAGTGTAGGTAATAGAAATTTATCTAGGAAAGATTGGTTAGGTAATGTTAGGATAGGTATTGGGATTACCTATATAAATAATAGGGTTTAGCTTAAATTAGGGAGTAGATATAAGTAATGTAATACAATAAATAATAGGAATTACCTATAGGAAGGTAATATATAAGGATATTCCTATACATGTAAGGGTTGGTAATCGGTATTACAATAGGGTATAAGTTATTGGGTATTAGGTTGAGTTTACCCTTGTGTTGGGGTATAAGTGTATGTGATAGGATATTGGGTAAATGTTAGATTTTGATATATGAGCCAATATGGACATTGGTATACATAAGATACCTAGACACATAGGGTGTGGACCCAATATCCTAGAAGTAGACTCAAACAACCTAGAAATAGCTAGTTTGACAAAGCTTGACTAGTTTGACCTAGGTATGACCTAGTTTGACCTAAAAATGACTTGGAGACCTAATATTGAGGTAGTATAGTATGTTTATGATTCCAAGACACAAATTGACATTGATATTCCATATTTAGGTCTTCAAGGAACCGTATCAGATACTGTTGATATTCCACATTGGATCTCAGGCGAGTACATTCTCCGATAGTTTCCATTATTTGATACTTGTTATGATTCATATATTTAGTGATGTACTTCTTGATTCCTAACATGATGATCATATGAGTTAGTTGTTATAGTATATGTTTTGATATAGATTTTGCTTTCATATCTCATTGTATATTTTGATCTTATTGTCCATGTGTTGACACCATATTATGATATTGTGGATAGCCAATCCTATTGGATTTAGTCATACTCTTGTACTATTATGGATAGCCAATCATGTGTTACCCATATGATTGAGTTGTATTATTGTGCTATTTTTCATAACCAATCCTATTGGATTGAGTTGTACTTCTTTGCTATTGTGGATAGCCAATCCTATTGGATTAAGCTGTACTATTCTGATATTGTGGATAGCCAATCCTATTGGATTGAGCTATACTATTGTTGATAGCTAATCATGCTTTATCTATATGATTGAGCTATACTATTTTGGATATTATTATTGATAGAATACTTATTGAAAATAATGTTTCAAATATCGCTAGTTTGGTTTCATTCTTGTCTAATTTATGTTCATTGTGATGCCCTTACTACTCTGTCTTTTCATTCTTATTACATGATATGCTAGATAGTTATGGTACAATTCATTATGCTCATCATGTATTACACTTACTATTCTGTTTTATAGCTTTTATCATTTAATTGGAACTGTTATTAGGATTTGTACTTCGCTCCAGTCCTGACTGGATATATTTTTCAGAGGACGGTTGCCCTACCTATTTCGGCCATAGGGTGTAGTAGGCGTAGATTAGGAGACTCTGGTTCAAGAGGGTTATCTCCAGATGAGAAGGCTTTAGTGGCGACTCAGTTAGACTAGGTTTTGTACTAGATGTGTCTCTAACCTTATGACTTTGGCCTGTTAATATTCTAAACTTGTATTTGAGATAGTTACTTTTAGACTCTCATTGGACATGTATTATTTTTATGTTAGACTTTATCTGGATTTTTATATCATGATGTTAGTTCCTATTTCATGTCGTTTATCTTCCCTATAGACTTGTGATTGAGTATTAATATATTATGTTTTGTCCTCCGATTGGAGTTGAGATATCTTGACATGATGTGATATTATTATTATTAGCTAGTATAGTAGACCAGACAGTGTTCTACCACCGATGTTACATCGTAGACTGGGCGTCGTCTCGCACTCGTGCCCCTACATCGGGTGCAGGTCATGACAGTTACACACTGTTCTAATTTGGATTCATTTTCCAGAACTGCCGATAATGTATTGGAGTGGGCCGCTGATGATGAGACTAGCTAGTCTAATTACCAGGCCTTTAAAAGCCGATGATGCTAGTGCTTCCAGGTCGTAGATGAGATATATGTGGGTGTTCGTCAAGATTGAAGCTGACAGTATACTTCCCACAGAGGTAGAATATGAGATAGCATCGGGTAAAGTATATAGTTAGAAGGTTGAATATGAATGGGTCCCTCCGGCGTGTCTATTCCGTAAATACTTCATACACCCTTCCAAAGATTGCAAGAGGAAGGTTAGTAGTGGGGGTGCAATGGCTACTGAACTAGATATGGAGGAGGATGTAGAGGTCATGCAACATCCAGTTGAGACTATGACACGACTGACAGATACGTCCCTACCGAATTCACATTGGAGGATGGAGATTGAAGTGGACATTAGGCTTAAACAAGTACAAAGGGTAGAACAGTTGTCCACTCAACTGTTGACGGGTACGGACAAGGAAGTGGGGGAACATGGAGCGATGGTAGTTTTTCAGTCCAAACGTGGACCTGATAACAAATGAGGCTCGAGAAACAGGCGTACATCCAGGACTACAAGAACCGTCAGGAAGGGAGCTCAAGCGAGGGGGAGGGGAGCACCATGCCCATTGATAGCAGTAAAAGTTGAAAAAGACAAGTTGTCACACATATGGAGGATGTTGATATGTGGGTGGAGGGAGAACTAGGGACGACAGATATGTACAGAGATAACCTGGCGTGGACAAACCTCCTACTCTGGTATCTGATGTAAGATGAAGGCAGAAAAGTAGATAGAGGTGCCCAAGATACTCCTGCCACTTCCTCAGGTGGCGGGGTGATGTGGTAGATGGGGAATGATTAACATATTAATGTCATTAATTGCATGGAATGTGCAGGGCATTTTCTCCCTAGGACGGTGGAAGGAGGTGATTGCTCGAGTCATGACTACTCAATGTTGCATTGTGGTGCTACTAGAGACTAAAATCAGATCTGAGTGTATGCTGATCCGACGGACTATGTCGTATTTGCAACATGTACATAATTTACACATGGGAGAGATGGCTCGGATATGGATACGGTAGGATAGCAGGACTTGGGGAGGTCAGGTGGTTCATATGTCTGACCAGTTGATTGCTTTGGAATTCATAAATAACGGGGGTTGTGTTTCATCTTTGGAGCGGTGTATGGCCAAAATAATAGACGTGGAAGGGAAGCTCTATGGCAGGAGATCGCGCATGTTATTGTTTTGGCTGATACCAAGTATAAACTTCCTCTCCTACATATGGGGGATGTTAATGCCTTGATGTTTCGACATGAAAAAGTTAAGGAAAGGCCGATCCTGCAACCTATTTTGGATGACTTTCATCAATGTATGCTGAAATATGGGTTGCAAACACTTACTCGTTCTGACCATATTTGGACTTGGAAAAATAAGTTGGATCTTAAGTGAGTTGCATGTCAGCTTGACAGAGCCTTAGGAAATTTGTTTTCCAGAACAGTCGATAATGTATTGGAGTGATGATGAGACTAGCTAGCCTAATTAGCAGGCCTTTAAAAGCCGATGATGCTACTGCTTCCAGATCGCAGATGAGCTATACGTAGGTGTTCGTCGAGATTGAAGCTGACAGTGTACTTCCTATAGAGGTAGAATATGAGATAGCATCGGGCAAAGTATATAGGTAGAAGGTTGAATATGAATGGGTCCCTCCGGTGTGTCTATTCTGTAAATGCTTCATACACCCTTCCAAAGATTGCAAGAGGAAGGTTAGTAGTTAGGTGCAATGGCTACCGAACTAGATATAGAGGAGGATGTAGAGGTCCAGTTGAGACTGTGACACGACTGACAGATATGTCCCTACCAAATTCACATTGGAGGATGGAGATTGAAGTGGACATTAGTCTTAAGCAAATGCAAAGGGTAGAACAGTTGTCTACTCAACTGTTGACGGGTACGGACAAGGAAGCGGGGGAACAAGGACCGATGGTGGTTTTCCAGTCCAAACGTGGAGCTGATAACAAAGGAGGTACGAGAAACAGGCGTACATCCAGGACTACAAGAACCGCCGAAAAGGGAGCTCAAAAGAGGGGGAGGGGAGCACCATGCCCATTGATAGCAGTAGAAGTTGAAAAAGACAAGTTGTCATACATATAGAGGATGTTGATATGCGGGTAGAGGGAGAACTGGAGATGACAGAGATGTACAAAGATAACCCGACATGGACAAACCTCCTACTCGGGTATCTGATGTAAGATGATGGCAGAAAAGTAGATAGAGGTGCCCAAGAGACTCCTGCCACTACCTCAGGTGGCGGGGTGATGTGGTAGATGGGTAATGATTAACATATTAATGTCATTACTTGCATGGAATGTGCAGGGCATTTGCTCCCTAGGACAGTGGAAGGAGGTGATTGCTCGAGTCATGACTACTCAATGTTGTATTGTGGTGATACTAGAGACTAAAATCAAATCTGAGTGTATGCTGATCCGACGGACTATGTCATATTAGCAACATGTACACAATTTACACATGGGAGAGATGGCTCGGATATGAATACGGTAGGATAGCAGGACTTAGGGAGGTCAGGTGGTTCATATGTCTGACCAGTTGATTGCTCTGGAATTCATAAATAACGGGGGTTGTGTTTCATCTTTGGAGCGGTGTATGGCCAAAATGATAGACATGGAAGGGAAGCTCTATGGCAGAAGATCGCGCATGTTAGTATTTTGGCTGATACCAAGTATAAACTTCCTCTCCTACATATGGGGGATTTTAATGCCTTGATGTTTCGACATGAAAAATTTAAGGGAAGACCGATCCTGCAACTTATTTTGGATGACTTTCATCAGTGTATGCTGAAATATGGGTTACAAACACTTACTCATTCTGACCATATTTGGACTTGGAACAATAAGTTGGATCGTAAGTGAGTTGCATGTCAGCTTGATAAAGCTTTAGAAAATTTGGACTAGTTCTGTCAGTTCTCGAATATAGGGGTCCAGGGGATGGAAGCGAGGACTAGATATCACTCACCTATATGTGTTCGACTAGTTAGTTAGGTTCATCCTGAGGCTAGACCATTTTGATACAATAACAAATGGTGCCTTATAGAAGGATATAATGAGGTGGTGGAGACAGGATTGAAGGAAGAGGTGTGTAGGAACCTACAGTTTAAGATGATTCACCTTTTGAAGGGAGTGAAGGCAAGACTTAAGACTTAGAGTAGGTCAGTACCAAGGAGGCGACTTCAGGAGGAAGAGCTTCATCAAAAGCAGACTCTACTTCAGGGGGACCCGCTTAATCTCGACTTGGCAAAGAAGGAAAAGACACTTGTCAAAGAGGTGGCCAAATTACAGATGTATGAGGAGATTGAATTGGCACATCAAGCTAAATGCACATGGTTGCGAAAAGGAGACCAATGTTCAAAATTCTTTTATGATGTGGTTAGGATGCGACAGCATCGTAATTATATTAGTACTCTCATCGGGCCTGACGAAAAGGAGATTAATGCGCTGAAGGACATGCAAGGAGAGGCTATCAGTTACTATTATGATTTCTATTATCAGATTGATTATGCTTCTATATTTCCTACAATAGTGTGCAAACTATTGGTGACAACACAAGGTAATCGGTTCCTACGGGCCCCGGTTAGTATGAAGGACATTAAGGACATTGTGTTCAAAGCTGATCCCAATAAGGCACCTGGGCTAGATGGGTGCGGTAACAAATTTTATAAAGTTCATTGGGATAGCCTTTAAAAGTAGGTACTGGCGGTGGTTCAGGACTTTTTTACACATGGCAAACTTTTACGCGAGTTGAACCATACATTCTTGACGCTCATTCCTAAGAAAAAAAGTGGCAGCCACTCTGGGAGACTAGAGACCAATAGCATGTTGTAATTATTTGTATAAAATAATTACGCATTTGATGTGTCAATGGACGGAGGTCATTATGCAGGGTCTTGTGTCATCTAACCAGGCGGCATTTATAAATGGGAGGATGATAGCGGACAATAGTTTGTTGGCACATTAGATGGCACGTGGATTCAATAAAGTTGGGAGCAACAAAATGTGTGTGAAGCTGGATTTATGCAAAGCATTTGGTACAGTCAACAGAGAATTCTTATGTCATATTATGCGAGCCATGGGTTTCTCTTCAAATTGGGTGGAGATGGTCAGAGTGTGATTTCAACACTGGCATTTTCTGTTTTGATTCATGGTCAGCCTTATGGCTATTTTGGCAGCAACATGGGACTTCACCAAGAGGACCCACTCTCGTCCTATCTTTTTACTCTGGTCATGAAATATTTTACATATCTGATGGACCAGGCAGTACAAAGAAAACATGTTACGCCTTTATTTAAAACTCTGCCACCATATATTTCGCATTTGATATACGCTGATGATCTACTCGTGTTTATGGAGGCCTTGAACACGGGACTTGATGCTTTGGCCAGGTGATACGGGATTTTGGGGAGGCTATAGGATTACATTTGAATCATGATTAAAGCAAGGCGTATTTTGATGTGTTGGAGTGGGTGGGGTTCCTAACCTATGTGAAAAAACCCCGGAGTCAGATTGGGTATTCCTATATATATTAGAAATATTCTAATGGATTTGGATTAGATATTTCTATATATAGTAGGAATATCTCAATGGAGTTCGATTGGGTATTCCTATATATAATAGGAATACATAAATGGTTTAGATTTAATATTCCTACATATAGTAAAATATCTCAATTAGTTGTGGGTGTGAGGCTATATATACTAGGTGTTTTCTCACCATAAAATATAACTAAAAAGGAGAAAAATTGTGCTTTAAAACTTTTGAGAGAGAGAAAGGATTGAAGACTATTGCGAAAGAGATCGCTTCGAATAATTGTTCGACATCTCTTGTTCTTGGGAGTCTACAATCAAAGTTTCTTCTTTCAAGTGAGTTATAGTGATTCGTTTGGATCAGAAGGAGATTATAGAGGGTGTATTCTCTCCATTAGTTGAGGTTCCTCAGGATTGGACTCTGATTATCCTGTAGTTTTTTTCATCTGGGTTTTCCACGTCAAAATTTTCTGTGTCTGCGATTTCTGTTTGGCATTTTTGGTTTGTGTACTTTTGCTCAATTTTTTTACAAGGCTCTCTAGTTTGGGGGAACGATTTTCTCGCTTCGTTCCCAACAGAGTGGTATCATAACCAGGTTCCAGAGAGGTATCAGAAGTTGAAAATCAAATCAGAAAGTAGAGATGGATGAGAAACCGGTGCGCATAATAAACTTGAACGGTACCAACTATCATTATTGGTGGAGGAAAATGAAGGATTTGCGGTTCGTTAAAAAGTTGTATCTTCCTATATTTGCATCCAAGAAGCCCAGTGACAAATTCGATGAGGATTGGAACTTTGAACATGTACAGGTATGTGGGTACATACGGTAGTTCGTTGACGAGAACGTGTACAACCACGTTGCCAATATTAAGCATGCAAATTGTGGGAGAAGCTAGAATCTTTGTATGCAAAATAACTGGAGTAAACAAACTATTTCTGATCCGAATGATGATGGGTCTGTGGTACAAAGATGGTACGTCTATTACGAATCACTTGAGTGAGTTCCAGGGCATGGTTGACCATCTATCCTCGATAAGAGTCAAGTTCGACGATGAGGTTCAGGGACTTTGGTTGCTATGTATATTGCTAGACTCGTGGGAGACAGTACGAGTATCTATGATCATTTTTGCTCCGAAAGGCGTGGTCAGTCTGGAATTTGCCAAGTGTGGGGTACTGAATGAAGAGATGCGTTCTTACGGTGCTTCAACCATATCCCGCCACTCAGAGGCACTAGTTTTAGAGAGCTGTAAAAGGGATAAAAGCAGGGGTCCAAGTGGTGGCAGAGACAAAAGCAGGGGCAAGCCCAAGGGTCGGTACGAGGACTCGGTGTGTTACCATTGTGGCAAGAAAGGCCACATCAACTGGAACTGTTTTGCTTGAAAGAGAGAGAAAGAGCGCGACAAGGGAAAGCAAAGTGAGAACACTACAGCGACGACCTCGACACATGGAAGCGATATAATCATCGTAGGTGATGAGGTTGTCATGAACCTCTCATGTGATGACAATTCTCGGCTGGTGGAAACAGGTGCTTCAGCGCACATATCTCATAATAGACCACTATTTGTCACTTACATGACAGGTGACTGTGGAGTATTGAATACGGACAACGGAGATATGCATTTGAGGACGAAGATGGGTACTGTTCATGTTCTCAAAGATGTTTGTCATGTCCCTGATATCTGTTTCAACCTGGTGTCGGTTCGAAGGTTGGATAACGAGGGTTTCCTCAATCACTTTGATAAAGGATAGTGGAAGCTTTCGAGAGGTTCGATGGTGATTGCTAGAGGAAGCAAGAAATTCAAACTCTATTATATAGAAAGGAGCGCACATGGAGCACAGGTGGTGAATGCAACTATGGATGCGTCTATCGAGTTGTGGCAAAGACGGCTCAGCCATATCAGCGGGAAGGGGATGAGCTACTTGGTGAACATGAAGGTGATTCCAGGGCTAAAGTCTACAAAATTGGAGATATGTATACACTGTTTGGCAAAAAAGCAAAATAGGATGTCTTTCCAAAGTCACCTTAGTTCAAAAATGTCGGTGATGCTCGACTTAATTCACTCGGATGTCTACGGCCCTATGAAGGTAAAATCCATTGGTGGTGCTTCTTTTTTATGATGTTTATTGATGATTATTCCAAGAAAGTTTCGGTCTATACCTTAAAGACCAAGGATCAGGTACTACCCACTTTCAAAGAGTTTCAGGCCTCTGTTGAAAGGGAGATGGACAAGAAGCTACTATGTGTTCGGTCTGAAAATGGCAGTGAGTACACTGGTCCCTTTGATGTTTATTGCAGAGAGCAAGGGGATACGACACTAGAAGACTCCGCCCTAGATACCTCATCCCAATGGTGTAGCGAAGCAAATGAACGTGATACTGATAGAGAGGGTGCGGTGTTTGGTATCAGAGACAAACTTACCGGATAGTTATTGGAGTGAGGCTCTTCATACTGCTACTTATAGTATTAATTTATCTCCTAGTACTCCTTTATAGGGTGATGTGCCTGACAAAGTATGGTATGATAAAGGGACGTCATACAATCACATGCTAGTATTTGGTTGTAAGGCCTTCATGCATGTACCAAAGGATGAGAGATCCAAACTTGAGCCAAAGACGAGGCGATGCGTCTTTGTCGGCTACGGTCGAAATGAATTTGGCTATAAACTTTACGATCCCGTGGAAAGAAAGCTCTACAAAAGAAAGAACGTGGTATTCGTCGAGGATCAGACCATGACCAACACTCAGAATTCTTAGATGTCATCTGAGGGTGAGAAATTACCTGAGTTAGAGTCATTTTGCTTCAAATAGTTTTCACAGGATATCGCAGAGGATTCAGTTATGGGGGAGCCAGTACATAGAGTTTCTCCCAACCTTGATCATCAGCCTACTGATGGTGGTCAAGGTAACGCTCAAGAGGATGAGCATGTCGAGGAGGTAGTTCCTGAAGGGGAGGAGGCTATTGATATACAGCTAGCACCAGTAGTTCCATTGAGAAGGAGCGACAGAGAGCATCGACTATCTACGAGATACTCACCGGGTGAGTATGTGCTACAAATTGACAGGAAGGGCCTAAAAGTTTTGCAGGGACTATAGTCGACGAATATAGGCAGGAGTGGATGGAGGCTATGCAGGAGGAGACAAGTTTCTTATAGGCCAACTCCACTTATGAACTGGTGCGGTTGCCAAAGGACAAGAAAGCTTTGAAAAGTCGATGGGTGTTTAGAGTGAAGCAGACAGATGATGCTACTCACCCTCGATACAAAGCGAGGCTTGTAGTTAAAGGCTACGGTTAGCGAAAAGGCATAGATTATGATGAGATATTTTTGCCAGTCGTCAAGCAGTCGTCTATTCAGATGGTGCTAGCATTGGAAGCCAGTTTTGACTTGGAGGTCGAGCAAATGGAAATGAAGACGATATTCCTCAATGGTGATCTTGAGGAGTTGTACATGGAGCAGCTAGAGGGATTCTGTGAGAATGATAAGTCACACTTAGTCTGTCGGTTGAGGAAGAGCTTGTATGGTCTGAACCAGGCTCTGAGACAGTAGTACAGAAAGTTCGAGTCATTTATGGGGGATCATAGTTATGCACGGACGACATCAGATCACTATGTACTTATGAGGTACTTTGCCGAGGATGATTTTATCATTTTACTACTTTATGTTGATGATATGCTACTGGTGGATCAAAATACCACTAGGATAGCGGAGTTAAAGACCAACTAAGTTTACTGAGGAGCAGTATCCATCTATCGAAGACAGGAAAGAATATATGGAGCGGGTTTCACATGCTTCAGCTGTGGTAAGTCTCATATATGCCATGGTGTGTACAAGGCCAGACATCGCTCACGCAGTTGGCATAGTTAGCAGGTATCTTTTTAATCCTTGAAGGGTACATTGGAGTGCCGTCAAGTGGATCCTATGATACCTTCAGAGCATTGTCGATTGAAGACTTTCTTTTGGTGGTGACGAGCCGAAGCTGGTTGGATATATCGATGCTGATATGGCTGGAGATGTAGATACAAGGCGATCGACTTTGGGCTACATAATGATGTTTGCTAGTGGATCGATATCGTGGCAGTCGCAGTTGTAGAAGTGTGTTACCTTATCGACAATAGAGACATAGTACATTACGACGACAGAGGCTTACAAGGAGTTGTTGTGGATGAAGAAGCTGCTACAGGAGGTGAGGCTAAAGCAAGAGCAATAAACTTTACTTTATGATAGCCAGAGTGTCATTCACCTTATGAAGAACCAGCCATTTCATAGTCCGTCCAAGCACATTGAGACTCAATATCATTGGATACGGGACATGGTTGAGAAGAAGGACGCAACACTTGAGAAGATTTATACAGATGACAACGAAGCAGACATGTTCACGAAGCTTCTTCTAAGGAAAAAAAATTTGAGTACTGCGGGAGGATCGTCGGAATGATGACCCCCTCTACATAGTTGTGAAGGGAGAGATTTGTTGGAGTGGGTAGGGTTCTCGACCTATATGGAACATACTACTGAGTCAGATTGGGTATTCCTATATATAATAGAAATATTCTAATAGATTTGGATTGGGTATTTATATATATAGTAGGAATATCTCAATGGAGTTGGATTGGGTATTCCTATATATAATAGGAATACATCAATGGTTTAGATTGAGTATTCATACATATAGTAGAATATCTTAATTAGTTGTGGGTTTGAGGTTATATACTAGGTGTTTCCTCACCATAAAATATATCTCCCAAAAAAGAAGAGTGTTGGCCCATTAGTCATTGTTGAATCTGATTTTAATAATTGATCTAACCCTATCTCGATATAAGAACTACTTGGATGAACTGCTACAACTACTACTGCTACCGTTCAAGACTGGAGCCGTGTTTGTCATTACGTTTGTATTTTTATTTATTCAATGTATTTTTTATACTTTATTGAGTCTAGAAAATACAATGTACACCGAGTCAAAGTGGCAAATAGACTACTCAAAAATATTTTCAAAAATACACATCTGTTTTAAAAACAAACCCAAAACCATAAATCCTAACTGCTTGAACATTCGAAAGCCCAAAGCCTGAGTTTCAAAACCTAAAAAATCACCCATTCTGAACCAGTAAAACTTTGGGCGAATTCATCCCGAATTCGGTCCCAGTTCGGCTAGGAATACGTTACTTTTTAAACTCAGTCTTCCCGTAATTACGGATGCAACGGCTATATGCCGAGATTCTCTCAAAGAACTCTGTCCAAATTCTTCCTTTAGAAACCCTATAAATAGAGAAAAATTTCTACCATTTTAACACACCAATTCACTTTCTCTTCTCTTCTCTCTAAGCTTACTACGTTCTTCCAAAGCCTTCAAAGCTTTCATTTTCAAATTCTAAACTAGTTACAATCCTCTAGTCGATTTGCCAGTACGGTACGATCTAGAAGTTCAGATTGATTGTAATTAAAAGGCTTGATAAAAAGTAAGACACTTCACAATTGAAGTTGGTCGAGTGCTTCGGATCAAAGCTAATGTCTGTAGAAGTTGCAAAGACTTCGTATGAAAACTTGAGGTTTTCTATAGTGGATCTCAACCGAAAGCAAGAGTTCTCTCGACTGGATTAGTCCTTACAAGAGCAAGACCAGTATACATCGTCGTATTTATGTTTGCTCTCTGCTCTTTACTTTTACATTTTTGTATCGGTGATATATTTCTGTGATCTGGCTACTAATAATTTTTAATAGCTAATATTCCACTGCCTACTATATTCATCCCATCTCTAGAGTATATTGCTTTATGTTTTGTTCCTACAAGGAGCAATAGTGCTTTAAAACTTTTGAGAGAGAGAGAATTGAAGACTATTGCGAAGGAGAGATCGCTTCGAATAATTTTTCGACATCTCTTATTCTTGGGAGTCTACAATCATATTTTCTTCTTTCAAGTGAGTTGTGGTGATCCGTTTGGATCGGGAGGAGCTTGTAGATGGTGTATTTTCTTTATTCCATTAGTGGAGGTTCTTCAGGGTTAGACTCTGATCGTCTCATAGTTTTTTCTATCTGTGTTTTCTACGTCAAAACTTTTTGTGTCTGTGATTTGTTTTTGACATTTTTGGTTTTTGTACTTTTGCTCGGTTCTCTCGCAGGGCTCTCTGGTTTGGAGGAACAGTTTCCGTGCTTCGTTTACAACCACTACCAAAATACGCTCATTTAGCGACGGAGGTTTAGCGACGGAATTATTCGGTCGGTATTAGCGACGGTTTAGTGGCCGCTCTGCGACTGATTACCGACCATAAACATTTGCCATTTTTATTTTAATTTTAAGGGCAGGAAAGGTCGCACATCCGTCGCTAGCTTGTCGGTGTATTAGCGACGGTTCTTCATCCGTCGCCACGTAGTCGTTTATTTGGCAGGAATTGTGTAGATAATTGGCGGGACATATCTTCGACTACGTAGCGACGGATAATCAGTCGGATAATCAATAAATACCGACAGCCTGGCGACGGATATGTAACAGTCGCCCTTCCGTCGCTAAATGAGCGTTCCAGACTTAAATAAAAAGGCGGGGGGAACTTTTGGCATTCCCCCCAAATTCAATCTCTCTCCTCTCTCTCTCTCTCTCTCTGTCTCTCTCTCTCTCACGCGGCTTCGTGAATGGCGACGGCGTCCTCTCCTCTCTCTCTCCCGAAGGTAATCTCCTCTCTCTCTCTCTCTCTCTCTGTGTCGTGGTGTCTCTCGCGGCAGGCTTGGGGACATTCGGGGTTGGGGCGGGGGCGTTGGTTGTTGGGCGGCTGGCTTGGGGCGGGGGCGTCGGGGGCGGCTGGCTTGGGGCGGGGGCGGCAGGCTTGTGGACATTCGGGCTTGGGGCGGGGGCGTCGGGGGCTGGGCGGCTGGCTTGGGGCGGGGGCGTCGGGGGCTGGGCGGCTGGCTTGGGGCGGGGGCGTCGGGGCCTGGGTGGCGGGCTTGGGGCGGCGGCGGCGGGCTTGGGGCGGCGGCGGCGGGCTTGGGACGGGGGCGTCGGGGGCTGGGCGGCGGGCTTGGGGCGGAGGCGTCGGGGGCTGGGCAAGGGTTTGGGGCGGCGGGCTTTGGTCGGGGGCGGGGGGGGGCTTTGCTTATCAAATTCATCTAATTTATATATTGGCTAAATAATGTAAATAATGTGTTATCCATATTGGGTGTTATCCGTTAGTTTATATATTGGCTAAATAATGTATATGTTCACTGTGTCAAGGACAGTGCGAGTTCTTCATCTGCATAAGTCAGTGTTTGGGTTCATGGTCTATACATCTAACTGTGATATACATATATATGTGCCTATTATAATTAGCATGCATGACGGCTTGGGGTGTAACGTGTGATTGTAGACATGGTAGGAATTATAGGTAATTAACGCTAGTGTGACTAGACTAAGGTAGTGCTTGCTAGATAATAAGGACACTCTAGTATCCTAATCAAGTTAATTTAGACTAGATATTTAGGATATAGCTCCCATATCCTAGAAGTGGACTCTTGCCATTTAGAAATAGATAGATTGACTTAGTTTGGTATCGGTATCGCACTATCGGTATCGGTATCGGTATCGGTATTGCACTATCGGTCAAGGTTCACAATCGGTATCGGTATCGGAATCGGTTTCGGACTATTCCTATGAGTATTGGTATCGGCGATATCGGTAGTATCGGCGGTATCGTATCGGAGTATCGAACTTTGGTATCGGAAAACAAATAATTATTAATAAATTATTTACATTTAAAAACATATATTATTTACATTTAGGCATAATTTTAAGTATTTCAGCGTTATTTCTTAGTAGTCTTGAAATTATATGAAATAGTAGTCACCCTTACCGATTGGTTTTGCCGAATTGACCGGAACAAAGACCCCCATAGTCGGTATCGGTCAATATTTGGTATCGGTCGGTATCGGATCGGAACATGCCAAACCGTATCGGTATCGGCCGTATCGGATCGGTATCGGCCGATACTTTAAACCATGCTATCGGTATCGAACTATCGGTATCGGTATCGGTATCGCACTAACGGTATCGGTATCGCAGTATCGGTATCGAACTATCGGTATCGAACTATCGGTATCGGTATCGGTATCGCACTATCGGTATCGGTATCGGTATCGCACTATCGGTATCGAACTATTAGTAACAACTGTATTTATATTTTTCTCTTCTCGAGCTAGAATACTAGCGGATCCACCAGTTACATGATTATATACTAATTCTGTTTAGTTTGTCTTACTATACAGATTTTTACATCTAATCTGTGATGGATCGTTATTTCGTTGATCGTACATGGATGTACAAACAACAACACGAGAGCAGAATAGGTGTGAGTGACGATTTTCAGGCAGGCGTGGAAGTGTTTCTTAAGTATGCAATGAGCAAAGCTCAGTTTATGGACGGTAACAAAATCAAGTGTCCATGTCGTAATTGTCGCAATAGACGTTACGAAGAAGTGGTGAGTGTAAGAGATCATTTGACCCGTAAGGGTTTCGTACGTGATTACGACCTGTGGTCATCGCAAGGTGAACTATATGCCGAAAGACAGGTTGCGAATGCTGCTACTTATGCTTTTGATGATAATGCTGCAGCGGATTTTGTCGTCGATGACGACGAATGCTCCGTTGATTATGGAGACGTACAGAACCTTGCACGAGATATGGTGTACGACGCGGCAGGGCCTAATTTTGATCCGGAGGATCCTAATCCCGAGGCGAAGGAGTTCTATGATATGTTTCAGGATGCTGAAACTTCTTTATATCCTGGTTGTGATCCACATTCCGTACTGTCAGTGACGATGCGGTTGTTGAACATAAAGTCCGATTTTAACTTGCCACAAACTTGCTATGATCGGATTACACAACTAATGAAGGAGGTGTTACCGAAGGAATCAAAAGAGCTTCCAAAAAACTTCTACAAGTCGAAGATGATGGTCCGACAACTGGGATTGGGGTACGACAAGATAGATTGTTGTCGCAACGGATGCATGTTGTACTATAAGGAGAACGAGGATGTAGAAAGTTGCCGCTTCTGTAATACGGATCGTTACAAGGAAGTCAGGGGAAAAGGAAAGTCAACTAGAAAACGACGTCCTTACAAGTATATGCATTACTTGTCGATCACGAAGCGCTTGCAAAGGATGTATATGTCTCAGAATACAGCAGAACACATGACGTGGCACAACGAAGAACGCACAAAGGATGATGGA
Source organism: Iris pallida (assembly GCA_029216955.1). Lineage (NCBI taxonomy): Eukaryota > Viridiplantae > Streptophyta > Magnoliopsida > Asparagales > Iridaceae > Iris > Iris pallida. Next base: position 8,163,747 of record JANAVB010005999.1, on the reverse strand, counting down.
GAATTGTCACATCCTTCGGATGGAGAGGCGTGGAAATATTTCGATTTTCGCCATCCGAATTTTGCTGCAGAGCCCAGAAATGTACGCATGGGGCTATGTTCTGATGGATTCGCCCCTTTCGGGCAGTCGGGATCTCAATACTCCTGCTAGCCGGTCATTCTGACCCCTTACAATCTGCCACCATGGATGTGTATGAAGACTCCTTATATGTTCTTGACAGCTATCATACCGGGTCCCAAAAATCCGACGAAGAATATCGATATATATTTACAGCCGTTGGTGGATGAGCTAAAACAGCTATGGGAGATCGGCGTCACGACGTATGATATTTCCAGAAAACAGAACTTTCAGATGAGAGCTTCACTGATGTGGACAATCAATGATTTTCCTGCATACGGTATGCTGTCGGGATGGAGTACTCACGGCACCCTGTCTTGTCCGATATGCATGCAAAATAGTAAGGCGTTCCGCCTTAAGCATGGAGGAAAAACTTCTTTCTTTGATTGTTATCGTCAATTTCTGCCCGCGAGTCATCCTTGGAGAAAGAACAAGGACGCATTCAGAGCTGAAAAACAAGAATTTTCTCATCCGCCTGCCAGATTGTCGGGATACGATATTTGGAAAGATGTAAAGGATTTTCCCACTGTAATGGAAGATCCATCGAACAATCGTGTCGATGGGTTCGGACAAACCCATAACTGGACCAAACGGAGTATCTTCTGGGACTTGCCTTATTGGAAAGATAATCTTATAAGGCATAATCTTGATGTTATGCATATCGAAAAGAATGTGTTCGATAATGTCTTCAATACCGTCATGGACATTAAAGGAAAGACGAAGGACAATCCAAAAGCAAGACAAGACATTGCCGAGATATGCAAGCGTCCTTATCTGAACTTGATACAAAGGGGAGCTGCTGGACAATTAAGTAAGCCGATAGCACAATACACATTGAGCAAAGAAGATAGATTAATAATCTGCAAGTGGGTATCTACTTTAAGATTTCCCGACGGCTATGTGTCGAATTTGTCTAGATGCGTTGACCTCAATGAACGCAAGCTAACGGGAATGAAGAGTCATGACTGCCACGTGTTTATGGAAAGATTACTGCCCATTGCTTTGAAAGAGTTGTTGCCTTCTGCTGTATGGGTTCCGTTGGCCGAACTATCAATATTTTTTAGGGATATTTGTTCAACTAAGTTGACTGTGCAACACATGGTTGAACTTGAGGTGAAGATTATCTTAACAATTTGCAAGTTGGAGAAAATATTTTCTCCTGGCTTCTTCGACAGCATGGAACATCTACCGATTCATCTACCATACGAAGCCCGTGTCGGTGCATCTGTTCATTATCGATGGATGTACCCATTTGAAAGGTACATAAATATCGATATAATTTAAGCTGAATTTCCATTTATTTTAAAATTCTTTCTTAATTTTTAAGATAATTTGTCTCTCTAGATACCTACACCATCTAAAGAAGAAAGTTGGCAACAAAGCTCATATAGAGGCTTCGATATGCGAAGCATATCTTATCGAAGAGGTTTTAAACTTCTGCTCCATTTATTTCGATACTCATGTTAAAACAAATCGAAATAGACCTCAAAGGAATGACGAGGACGTTGAGGATGGAGGAATATTCAATGTAAGGGGCAAGCCTGTTGGGGCTAGTAAAAGACGGTGGTTGACAGACGACGAGTATGATGCCGCTCACCGATATGTCTTGTTAAACTGTGACATACAAGAAGTGAGAGATTTGGAGAAGTAAGTCAGTACACTTGCACTCGTTATAATCTCGAATTTGATAAAGTAAGTGACTACACTTATATATTCTTATTTTCTCTAATAGTGTATTTAGAGATGAAATCAAAATGAGGAGACCCGATATTACCGATGAGGGACTTCAAAGAGAGGTTGATTGTACATTTCCGTCATGGTTTCGCAAATACGTAAGTAACTGTGATTATAATTGAGATTATTAATATATAATCTGAAACATTTAAATTATAAATATTTGTTTACAGGTTTTATTGCCTGAAACAACACTCACTCATGAGAGTGTTCGTTATCTGGCACTGGGACCGAAGAAGCAAATAAAGACTTGGCCAGGCTATGTCGTTAATGGCTTCAGGTTTAAGTCCACTCAGAATGCTATAAATGTCGAATTTATCAATGACGGCATCAATACCAAGGATTCCGGTGTTTGTATAAGAGGCACCGTCTATGACGACGAGCCGGACTTTGACTATTATGGAGTCCTTCGGGATATTGTAGATTTACAATATACTGGCCCATATGATATGCATATTGTGATGTTCAAATGTGAGTGGTTCGATACGACACCAAATATCGGTTGGAGAATCGATAAACAATTTGGATTCGTCGATATAAATCATCACAGGAGGTATAGAGGGTCCGATACATTTGTAATAGCAAATCAGGCTGTTCAAGTCTACTATACAAGCTACCCAAGGCGTCGTAGAGATCGATTTGACTGGTGGGCAGTATGCAAGATTAAATCTAGAAATACATTCAACGTTGGAGACCCAGCATACCAAGAGGACCAGATCAAAAAGTCCCAATACTTGGGACAACACTCAGATACAATGGATGTTGAAGATATTGAGGAAAATAGAGGGGAGAAAGAGGTTGATACACAAGACTTAGCTGTCAACCAGGGGAGAAAGAGGCATCTTGTCCCAAATTTTGAGGTAGAAGAAGAAGAAGAAGAAGAAGAAAAATTTGATGGGGATGAGGATACAGATGAAATCGACGATGAAGATAAGGATGAGGATGAGGATGAGGAGGATGACGATGAAGACGAGGCCGAGGATGAGAACGAAGACGATGATTAGGTTAAATATTGTTGTATAGTAAAAACACTTCCAATTACGTGAATTAAGTTTGACCTCATAAAAGCAATTACGTGAATTCATATTTTTTTCATTCGATTATTTACTTATTGCAGATGGTACTCCTAGTCTTTTTCGTCGCGGCGGCACTCGTCTCCCTACTGATGGTATGTATATTTTAGTTTAGATTTTTATATCCATTTACACTTTCATATTGTTAATTATGTTTATGTTTTCTATTTACAGGTCATGATGGCTGGCCGTGGTCGTGGTGCTGGTCGTGGTGGTGGTGGTGGTGGTGGTGGTGCGGGTCGTGGTCGTGGTCGTACTGGTGCTGGTGGTCGTGGTCGCATTCAAAGTTCCCGGGATGTGACCCCATCGAGCGAGCCCGACCCGGAGAGTACCCCGGGCACAGACGCATCCCGCCCTCGATCGACTACTTCATCGACGCATCAGTCCGTATCTGCTAGCGGATCCGATCCGCTATCGGAACCACCAGCAGCGGATCCACCAGGGGATGCCCCAGTTACTGCACAGTGGGCCCCAAAGTACCCCCATACTCGGTTCCATCCGGTTACTGGGGAGTACATACGCGGACCCGCGGATCCTCCGACGGCACCAGAGAGGACGCGAGGCGAGTTCCGACGAGAGCTATGGCCCGCGGAGACCTCGTAAGTAAATTTAAGTTAATTTATTAAATTTCTTTTATTTATTCAAGTTAATAATCCAGTCGTTTCTTCTTTGTAGGTTTTTTCCGTTTAATGTTGGCAGGGCGCTTGGAGAAATTATCAGGGCTAACTTCCACGGTCCCTACCTCAACTTTACGTCGGTGCCCCCAACCGAGCAGTACGTCTGGCTCGACGAGTTGAGGGTATATATCTATATTTTTTTGGTTAAGTCAATATGATTCTTTAATCAACCATTTTGTAAATTACGTGATAATTGATTTTCTGTGTTAGAGAACGTACTGGTGGCCACCCCATCGCGACGAGGGGATCCGCAGGACCTATCGAAGCGCATGCTCGAAGAAGATCCGGGATATGATTCATGACCTAAAGATGGGGCATACGAGGCCGAATTGGATCCGGCAGGACTATTATGAGGACCTCTTCGGCATGATGGATGACCCTGCATACAAGGAGAAATCAGAGAAGGCGAAGGTGAACCGATCTGCCGCAGGCCTTCATACGGGGGGATCAAGGTCTCACGCAGTGACACTTGCAGATCTGGTGAGCAACCGTAAATTTATTTCACTATCGAATTAGGTATTATTAATTAAAGGAGTTAATTAGTTTCTATGCAAATTTCGTATGCAGGCCCAACGGGCGGTGAAGGAGGGAAGGGCTCCAGAATCGGTCACCATGCACGACGTCTTCCAGCATACGCACAAAAGACGGAAGGACGGGAGCTTCGTCGACGAGAGGGCCAAGGAGACTGATGTAAGTACTTATGTTTATGAGATTAACGTTAGAATTAAAAGTATTCGGACTATAACTTAGGTAAACTTAGGATTCACACTTAACTTAGTGAAACATAGGATTTAGATTACAACTTAGGTAAATCTTATAATATAAACACATTCATTTGATAGGCTGCGTATCGTGAGGCCCTTAGTCGGGCTCAGTTACCTGACACCGAGGATGTCGATGAAACGACGTCCTTCCGGACGCCCTCTTCTTTGGCCGCTCGGAACGACTTGTTCGTAGATACCGTCGGCGGCTTTAAGAAAGGGTACCTGTACGGAGTCGGCTCCCTAGGGCCATTGCATATGGCGACGCAGAGATTTCCACCGACACCGCCTCCTCCCGTGGCCCGGGCAGACGATGATGTTAGGTCGCAGCTTACGCAGCTGCACGAGGCGGTGTCGTCCTTGCGGGAGCAATTTGCCACGCACTTTCCGCCTGCGTCTGCTGCTGCCGGGGCGTCTACTGCTGCCGGGACGTCTGCTGCTGCCGGTACGTCTGCTGATGGTGCTGGTCCGTCTTCTACTGGTCCGTCGACTGCAGGTGCCGGTCCGTCTTTCGTGGGCCATCTTTCTTTCAACCCTCAAGCCCCTGTGCTACCGCCTACGGCTGTGACGGCACTCCTGGATCTCATGTCCGCAGAGCAGCTTCGCCGACTTCCGAGCACTGTATTAGACTCCTTGCCTCCGTACCTTGTGGAGGAGTTTATGCGTCGGTCGAATACGGGAACGGACAATCGACCTCCTCCTTCTTGAAATGTTGTATTAAGAAAATTTGGATTATTTGTGAGAGCTTTGAACTAATTGTGCTATAATCGGCTTATAGCACCGGATATTATGTTACTCTTTAGGGTAATTGATATTTATTTTCTATTAATTTGGTTTGGTCTGTGATTCTTAGATAATTGGTCGTATGTGCAAATTTGGTCTATGTGATTCTTGGATAATTGGTGTGCATTATATATTTGGTCTGTGTGATTGTTGGATAATTGGTGTGCATTATATATTGGTTTGGTTTATGCATATATTTGTGAACAGGAAAAGTGCTGCCAATTTTTTTCCCAAAAAACCCAGCTAACGACGGACTGGTGACTGTTTAGCGACGGCGTTTCCCAGTTGCCGACTACTTTTCGACGGATATTCCTTCGCTACCTGGAGTTTTTAACCTGTTTCCAGTCAGCGACAGGTTTTCGACGGATCATCCGTCGGCATCGTTCTGTTGGTATAAACTTCGACGGAACAGCGACGGATAAGCCGTCGCCAGGGCGACTGATTTTCAGCCGCTATTCCGTCGCTGTATGTGGCGACGGCTTAGCGGCTGATTATTCGTCGCCATAGTTCTGGAAATGTCATGCATTTCCAGAACCATGGCGACGGATAATCAGTCAGAAATCCGTCGCTGTGCCGTCGTCGTAGCGACGGGTCCGCGACTACTATTCCGTCGCCATTGTGCTGGAAATGCCAAGCATTTCCAGAACATGATCGACGGAATAGTCCGTCAGAACACCGTCGCCCATCCGTCGTTATTTACCGACGCATACCGACGGATTTGCGGCGGACCGATACGATCTGATACGCAGTTACGACGGGTTACCGACGGACATGTACGTCGCTATTGCGTACACATTTCAATATTTATTAGTTGCAATGGACGGCAATCCGTCGGAAAAGTGTCGCTAATGCTTCGTATTATGACGTCGAAAATCAGTCGCTATTCCGTTGCCGTGACGACAACTTAGCGACGGAACGTTATTAGCGACGAGCTGATTGCCGACGGATGATTTTGGCCAAATTCCGTCGGCAATCGGTCGCTAATGTGAATTACCGTCGGTTGAGCGACGGATTCGGCTGTCGCTAAATCGACAAATTTTGGTAGTGAACATGATGCTCATTGTAGTGACAGAAGAGGTCAGCCAGCTCGACTGGGGTACGAATGGGGGAACTCCCTGTGAAATACTTGGGTATCCCTCTTGATGTAAATTATGCTACGGGAACAGAATGTAGCGACCTTGTGGATATACGCAACGGCGGGTAGAAGGATGGCATATGCAATGTTTTTTATTTAGAGGTCGGGTGGAGTTGGTCAGAACGGCGATCACAGCAATTGCTATGTTCTGGTTCCAATCGATCATATTTCCTTTGTCGACCATTAAGCAAATTGAGAACATATGTGCTAGGTTTATTTAGAGGGGAGGCATTCATGCCATAGGATGGGACACCTTATGTATACCAAAGATGGAAGGGGGAGTTGGCTTGCGGCCGTTGCGAGTGTTACGAGATGTTTCTAGTATGGTGGATGCATAGCAGGTACTTGAAAGGTAACAATTTTTGGGTGCATAGCTCAAACAGTAATTATTCGATTTCGATGAAGACCATCCTGGAAAATAGAGATAAAATAAAGTAGAGGATTACTCGTCAATTCAAAGATGGAAGTACAAAGAACTTATGGCTGGATCCCTGGACTAGCCCACAAGAGTTTGATGGATAGATGTGGCTGGGTGGCTATTAATGCTGCTTCCAGGAGGCAACTTGTTAGTTGCATCTTGCAACGTGGCATATAGGGGCTGGAAATGTACGTCCGGGCTTGGCAGTATAGCTATGTTATTCGATAAATACCAGTCGATGCCTCCCCCTTGAGCTGTGGTAGAAGGTCAGGACGCAACACTCACTGTGGAGCAAATTTATGAAAGTCCGATACTTTCGTCACATCTACCCAACCAGGCAAAGGCGAACAGTAAGGCATCGGCGGCATGAAGGAGGTTTCTCCATGGTATAGCGTTGGGTGAGAGGCATATCCACCTTTAGTTGGGTGACGGGTCGTCCAGCCTCCTATTCGAACGATGGACCGGAAGTAGCCTGTTGCCTCGAGTTATGGAGATTTCTACAGGGAGCACGATCAGCAGGATGGCTAACGCACATGGAAACGGGAATTGGACAGGGCCTTCCGCTTGCTATGAGTAGAGGGAGTTGCATCCATTGCAGAATCGGGCGTGCGGCTGTCCTCGAAGCCGGATTCTTACACCTGGGAACCGGGCAAGGAGAGCTCATTCTCGGTCCAGTCAGCTTGGGAGTGAGTACGCAATCTGTGACCGGCCTCCTAATGGGTCAAAGCTTATGGATTCAGTACATTCCTGTGAAGTGGCCTCTGTTCATGTCGAGGGTTACTCGCAAGAACATCCCCACTGACGACGTCCTCCCCACCCTCAGGATTAGCCTGGCCTCGCGTTGTCATTGTTATGTCGAACCTTGTGGGGAATCCATATCCCATTTCCTGGGGGAGTAGAGTACACGAAGAAGGTCTGGGGCTATTTTGGGCGGCTGTGTACAGTAGAGGAGTCGGCGGGGGGAATAAATCACCTCCTTGGGTTTGGGGCAAGGCAGGGCATGGGCCCCAGATCATCGTCACGGCGATTGTATGAGTCTATGGAAAAAATCGTAACAAGAACCGATTTGAGGAGTATCAATACAATAGAAAGCAACTTATTAAAAAGGTCACACGACATGTGCAGAAAGTGTCTGGGTCTTGCAAACACGCTGCGAAGGAGGATAGGTTTTTTTTGGTGTGGGTATAGCAGAGTCAGGGAGTATTGTCGTTAGGTTTTTCGAATGATAGGTATGGCCGCTCATTTTGTTTTGGCCTTCCCCTTCTTCTTTTTTCTTTTCCTTCTCTATTGGGGGGGGGGGGGGGGGGGGGGGGGGGGGGGGGGGGGGGGGGGGGGGGGGGGTCGTTCTTGTAAGGATATTCTTCATTTGGTCTTCATTTATATATACATAAGAAGGGTCTTATATATTATATCTATATAAGATATTATATATATATAT